>JANHFQ010001837.1:66750-78105 GCA_032468035.1 Aparallactus werneri
TTCAAAAATCTTTCTTCCTATACTGTTTACTACTTTCCCCTGCCCCCCCCCCCTTTACAAACAATTTTATCACACGTAATAGAGCTTTAAATTTCATGAGGTTAGTCATTATCTCTCAGTTCAACTTATCTCACAGGGATGGAGAGATATAACTCCGGACATAGCAGTGCTTTATTCAGTGTATTCAATTTCTGGGAAAGATATACACATAATAAGTAAGTAAATGAAATATAAATATTCCATGTTGAATCTGCTGAGGACAAGACAACCAAGGTCAAAGAACAACTACTGCAGAGAGAGAATGACTAACTAGAACTATCATGAGGACAAATTATTTACAGCATAATAGACTGGTTAAGTCAACATGGGTTCAAAACTGGAAGTAGTACATGTGTGCTCTACCTTTGTTGCGGGTTTTGTCCTGGTCAGACAGGTGCTCAGTACGTGTTTTGGTGATAAGCTCCACATTGCTGGCACTATAAACCTGGAGAAGCACAAACCCATTTATATTATTTGATTCCCTCAAACACTGCTGATTAGATGTACAGAAGATAAGCTAAATCTTGACATTTATGTTGGACAATTATACAAAGAAGACAGAGAATTGTACCTTGGCTTCATAACCACTGATTACTTCCATTTTCTCCGAGCGCCAGCCCCAGATGCCAGACTTGTTCCTGATTAGAAAGATATCCCTGAGTCAAATATGACAATGGCCCAAACTTGCACATAGAATGGGTTCTTATTTCAGTTTAAATTCTCAAACTCTGTGATGCTGAAATGATAAATTACTTTGTTGATCTCCCCACAAGAAATAAAGTTGTCATACTACGTACTGACAGGATTCCCACTGTCAAACAGACCACCTCTTTTATCTGGAGAAGCTGGTGGTCAGCTTCATTAGGAGAGCAGAAGGGCATTTGGTTAGTACTCCAGCTGTTTGTGTGCGACTCCAGACTTGCACATCAAAAATTGAATCACTGTCAGAACTCATGTGCAAGTCATCTGGGGCTCTGGATACAAGTCATCTTAATTGTGCACACAAAGCCAGAGCCCTGTCAGACCATGTTTTTGCTCTGTCTTTGGTACATACCTAACACAACTGGATTGTTACCAGGATCGTTGTCACTATTTGACAGTTTTATTCATGGGTGAGGTTACATAAAACCTTTCTTTATTTGAACTGCACTTCTTTTCCTGTTTCTAGAGGTAGCTTTTTGGTGCTTATCTGTGCCCAGAACCTCTGGAGGATCTATGCTACCAGGAGGACATTATTTTTCATGACATTTGGATAGGGATGGGTCGCTGTCTTCCTTCACAGAAGGGAATGTACTGCTCATCTCCTGGCCAGGTTTTCCAGAATTGCTGAAACATCATTGCTGCTGCATCTCAACTCTGCCCACTTTTCTCAAAGTTCTCTTTCATACCCTGAACAATGGCTGTGCAGTGTAAAGAAATTCCAAGTGACATTGGCTTTCTCTTCCACCCTGTTGTTCCCCCTTCCCAATCTAGTCAGGATGGATGCATGGAAGCTGCTGGGCAGCAGGCAGAACAGGAAAAGCCAGGCTAGAAAACATGTTGAGAGTTCAGCAAGCATGTCTCGTAGATGGCCAATGAAAACACAGAGGTGCCCATGGAGCAGGGAGATGTGAAAGTAGCAAATCCTCACCCTTGATGGCGTGAGTTCTATCAGTTATACAATTTTGGTTGTACAACTCTAGACTGCAAACACACAGCTGGATCACTGCCAGTCCATGCATTACTCTGCTTGGATAAGCAGACAGTCAATTCATAACACCAAGGTGAGATCAAGTAACTCAGGAATGATGTGACTCCTAGTTTGAGAATCCCTCACCTAAAACTATTAATTACATTAAATGCTGTTAATGCACAAATAGACCCGCCTATACCTCTATCTTTAAAAAAGCCTTAACTAAGACTAAATGGTGTTTCCAGAGCAAGTATTTTCTTGTGTAAGGAAACCTGATCTTCCAGTAACCAGACCAAAGGCAAAGGTAGGGTGTTGAACTGAATTTCGTCATAATAAACTTCAAGCCATTTCTAATGTAAGTCTTCCTGCAAAAACTTTTTAGTGCTTAAAGAATCAGAGAGACTTTCTTTCAAACTTGGGTTTCAGTTCAATTTTGATCTCCTCGGCTCCCTCTTATGGTATAAGAACATCAAGCAGCTTACAGGATCAAAGCAGAATCTTCTGTGGTCTCTCCTGCTCTTGCTCCCCAACAATTGCCACACAGGGTCACTATGTTCCTGCTCCTCCCGCACAATTCCCCATATATAGGCACTGAACAATACATTCCCTTCCGTCTGTCAAAACTCACCGCTCGAAGGCAATATTCTTGGTATCAAGGTGGGTGGAGACAATAGGGGCCGTGAGGCGGCTGGCAACATGTTCCTCCGAAGGCTGCATGGCAGCCAGCATCAGCTCAGGCTCATGCAAGGCTAGTGACAATGTCTCAGTGTACACAACCTGCTTGTCATGGTCAACTTCCATTACCACAGCATTCTCATCTAAATAACAGGGGGAGGAGAAAGAGGATGAAAATGCAACCTTGGAAGAAAAACACTTTCTACCAAAAGCACACATGTCACTGAGCACATGCCCATCTCCCAAGAAAGGGATATTCTGACCTTCGCCTTTAAAGATGTAGCTGCGCCGGCCCCGCTGCCAGGTCATGTGCTCAAAGCCCAGTAAGGTAGTGTCCACCCGCAGGTTTTCGCCCCGCTTCCATACCCGATACACATCGCTTGGACATATTTTGGACACAAGAGGCACTGAAGAGAGAGAGAGAGGAAGAGAATAAACAGAGACATAATTACCTGGAACTATTAAATAATGAGTCACATTTGTACAAGACTGTTCTTCCATGAAGGAATTATAGCCTCTTTAAAAGTAGGGTAAGATGAGACAACAACGTGCCTAAGAGTAAAAACAAATTTAATAGGTCCCTGAGGCATCTGCGTAGGACCTTCCCAACCATCCAAATTATCACTTAAAAACTCTGGAGCACAACTTGTGTTATCATATGTTAAAAACTGGATAGACTGCCCATGGAAGAAGCTACTGCACTTGCTGTACAACAAGAGGCAGAATTCCTTTTTCACAAAACAAAGAGTTAGTCCGCATGCTCTGCCAATGATGCACTAGAAAGTTAGTGGCCAAATCTATTCTGAAAAGTAATGATAATAACCAAACAAGGAAACCTCATTCCTTAGTTCAAATATTTTTCTGCAACACCATCTTTTCTATCTCGTATTCATTTTTTCTCTTTACTCACTGAATGAGACATCTGAAGTACTGACTTACCCCAGCTGGTAAATTCCCACTTCATTTCCACATAGAAGTCAGGGGCCTGAGGAAATAGAAAACTAATTCACAACAAACCAGAAGTGAGATCAGTACAAACAAGAGAAGGGACAAGAAGATACAACTTCTGTATGTTTTTCTTCTGACAAATCTTTTGTCAGTGGGAGTATATTATGCAATTAGGTTTAGCAACTAGCAAGGCCAAGAATGTTTCAAAAGCCATTGAAGAAGAAAAGATTTAAAAATTCAGTGCTAATGTTTTCAGGATTCCCAGCAATTACTTCTGAAATCCTGAAAGTGTGCTGTTCAAACATATTTCCTACAAATTAATATGGTAAAGAAATATAACTGCACATACTTCGGACAGAAATAAAAGATGGTAATGTTGTTAACTGCAAGTAGTCCTTGACTTACAAGGGGTTGCTTCAAGTTAAGATGGACTTGAAAAAGGTTTCTTACAACTTGTCCTCAACATTACAACTATCACATCACCCCTGCAGTCACAGGATTGCATTTTGTGGACTTGGCAGCTGGCTCACATTTATAACCAGATGCAGCATCTCAGGATGTTGTAATAAACTTCAAGCCATTTCCAATGTAATTGTGTTTTGATTGTGTTTTGTAATGCTTTTGTCATTTTCCAGCAAAAAGCAACAAACAATGCCTATTGGATAAGCTGGATTAAGATTTCTAACTACAGTATGTTATAAGTGACTGCAATGACTCACATAAAAACAAGTCCAGTTATGTGGTGATTCAGCTTACAACTGCAACAACTTACAACCAAAGTCCCAGGCTCAATTGTGGTCATATATTGAGGACTACTTGTATCTAGACCATTATTCTTTAAAGCAAATGCAGCCAGATCTTAGAGAAAAATAGAAGAACTATCTACAAGAGCAGACCTCTCTAAATGTATGCTCTTCCAAAGTGTAAGATTACATCTCTCATAATACAAAACATATTTTCCTGAGAGCCACCAAATTGAGAAAGCTGCATAAGAAATTGTTTGACAAAGTTTAATTTCCTCCTCTTCACAACTTTTGGCAAGAATATTTGACAAAGCCAGAGGATGGATGTTGCAAAATAAATATTTGCAGACCCCAAAAGAGAATGGAAAATACTGCAATTCATCTGGAAGATTATATTAATACATACTCTGCGAAGTTTGTTAAGTAACTCTGGAATACCAGCCAGTCGTCGTGTGGCACGCTGGTAATCACGATATTGGAGTACCAACTGTACCATCTCTGGATCTCCAGTGCTTACAGCCTCTTGAAGGACTAGATGCCAGGGAAAGAGTGTAAGGAAACAGTAAGTATCTAGCTTCTTGAATCCTCCTTCTGTTTCATCATGTCCTACCTTATCTCTAACCTCAGATGAATTTTACTCTATTCTCACATCCACTTAGCAGAATCAGATCCAACCTTTTTATTTATCTGTATCTGAATCTATCAAAAGGTAATGTCTAAATGCCAGAAGAACTAGAATTGTGCTTATTTATGTCAACAGTGCAAGGGTCTGGGAACCTGAGCAGAAAGAGTGGGGAAGGTACCATAATACCAAGAAAATTTATATATTTATTTATTGGATTTCTAACCTGCCCACTCCCAAGCGACTCTGGGTGGCTTACAGCAATAATAATAGTACAATAAAAACAATACAAGAAATCCAACTATAAAATGGTAATATTTATTTAATAATAAATATTAATAATAAATAATACATTGCACAAGGTGGAAAGCCTACTCTTCTATCTGCAACTTAAATATTCCATTAGTAGAAGGCAACATCTAAGCTGACACAAAACAAATGCAATCATGTGGAAACTTGCCTTTTTGGTAGATTTCACAATGAAATCTGCTGAAGTATGAAGATGTCCTTGATGAATATATTTGGTGTAGACGATTTAGTTTTTAATGACTATGAATGTTATTATTTATGTTAAATATACAAATCAGAATTAGATGATTTGGCAGGAATGTTTCACTGAAGTGTGTTTGGTTAAGTCATTTTACTTCTTAAAAGAGAAGTCTAAATTTTCTCAGGTTTCAATATTAACATAATTCCATCTAATGCTGATTTATATCATGGTGTTTCAGGAAACACTTTAACTGTTTACTATTATTACTATTATTGTTTTAATCTGTATAGCTTTTGTTTTAATGTTTTTGCTTCACAGATTTGCTTTTTTATATCTTAAGAGATAATTTTAAAAATTAAAATGAAAACCTAGAGTGATTAACTATTAGATATACAAGTAGTCCTTGACTTACAACAGTTTGTTTAGTGCCATTTGAAGTTACAATGGTGCAGAAAAAATGTCTTATGACTCTTTTTCACACTTATGATAATTGCAGCATCCCCATGGTCACATGATCAAAATTCAGATGCTTGGCAACTGATTCATATTTATGATGGTTGCAGTGTCCCAGGACCACATGTTCTCCTTCTGCAATCTTTGCTTTGCAGGGCAAAGTCAACAGTAACTAACTTAACAACTGCAATGATTCACTTAACAAGTGTGGCAGGAATGGTCACAAAATGTGGCAAAATTCACTTAACACTTGTCTTGCTTAATAACAGAAATTGTGGGCTCAACTGTGACAGTAAGTCAGGGACCACCTGTGGTCTATTGGCAGTCTTAAAACAAACACACAATAAGAAGCATTTATGGTCACCTCATAGAGACATTTGGACAAACATGTCCTTTTTCAGAAACAAGTGTGAAAGATAAGGAGTTGGCCAGAGGCTTGAAGGAAGTGAGGCTTTACTGTCTCTTGAGAAAACAATGATTTCCATCCTTCACTGTCTATTCCTCACAGCAGATGTCACAAGTCCTTAATTTTTCAATAGTTTTGCCTTCCTCTGTCCAACTTTCAATCCTTTCCAATTTTCTACCTTTCCCTGCCTGCCATATAAGAAATTATTTTAATTTAAAAATGAATCCTACAGCCCATTTTATCTATTTGATTCACTCCTATACTCTCCATTTGATAATCTGTCCCAAAATATTTTAAGTAGGCTAGGAAGTTTGCATACCAAACAAGCCAAAAAACCTAACAACTTTTTACACTGTTAAGCAGGTTGTTTTTTTCAAATTTGTGCAAACTAACAATCTTTTGCCACGGAAGCCAGGAAGTAAAGGAGGGACACTTCTAGTTGCTCTAGCAATACAGACTTTCAACTATGTCCTACCTGTCCAGCCATTGGCATTCTCTTGACCCACACTGGCATTGTGTCGCAGCATCACACGGGCAGATTCCAAGTTTCCAAGGGACACTGCCAATTCCAAAGGTGTTCGGCCACGTGGGTCAAGCATTTCAATATCATGCTGCAAAAGAATCAGAAGATTAATAATCTGTATAAGAAATGTTTTCCAGATAAAACGAACATGGTGTTTAACTTCAGCTACAAGCTCGATCAATTTTCAATGCTGGGATTCAGTCTTGAGAATGGCCTTGTCCAAATATCTTCTGTTACAGAATGCCATTCAGCCAGCACTTGTTCTTAGATACTGTTCTTTATCTCTAAGGCCATCCAGGATTAGATATAATTCATATAGTTAGCTGAACTGACACAAAGGTCAATAATAAGAATTGTAATATAGTTTTATCCACTAGACTAGCTGAAGGACTAAAGAACCAACATTGCTGTTTAATGTAAATTAATACATACAGTGGTATTTCAGCCCATAAATTGTTTTATAACACGGTACTGGTATTCAATATTGACTTCCTGATGAAAGAGTCTTGCAATGTTATCTTCCAGAGTTTCATTATTATAAATGTAGCCATTCACATCAACAATCTTTCTTTCCTTCTGACAAAAGGGACTAAGATCAGCCCAATTGGATTTGCTTTTTAATGACAGAAGGTATACACTACAATGTCTACTTACACAATAAATAAAAAAATAAGAAACAAAAATTAAAGAAAAACATGTTTTTGAGAAATGTACAGTAGTTAAGATTATTTAGAGGAGATTAATTTAATAAGCATCTATCCTATATAATCTAATAGCTACTAACACTGCAGCAAGGAATTATAGGTGTTTTTTTAAAAAACCAGTTGATTTGTAATTCACTAGTGGGAAAATATGTTGTGGCAGAAAGCATAGAATTGTAGAGTTGCAAGATACTTGAGAAATAATCTATTCCAGCCGTGTTTCAATAAAGCATACAACTATTGCAACTCTGAGAAAGGGTCATCCAGCTCACCTTAGAAATGAATGTTGAGGGGGCACAAACTGTTGTTCCATGGTATAAATTTTTCAGATATTTGACTCACTAATGGATGAACCTCAGGTTATCAATTAAATTCAAAGGAAATACGCAGGTTGAACTTAACCACTAAATATGGTACCTCACATCCATTTTACATAGGATGGATGGATGGATGGATGGATGGATGGATGGAAGGAAGGAAGGAAGGAAGGAAAAAGAGACTTGCTTAAAAGGTCTCACCACTTCTACTCCAAATCATTTGCCATTTATAAACTTGTTACTCTGCCCTGGCCTAGTATTCCCAATATGGTATGCTATGTTCTCTTACAAGCTTTTCTTCAAAGTTTCCACATTTGTAGAGATAGGGAAGAAAAAACCCAGTGATAAACAGAACACAGTAATTGCCTTTAGCACCATATGTATAAACTTTCAGAAGTATCTGGATGGCTAGATGACTCAAAATATTATTTTTCCAAAATTCACTTTCCAGATGCTCCAAATAATTTCTTCTTTTTCTTTCAGAAAAACAATGGGTAGCTTTTTTTAACTTTTTGAAGTTATCATCATTTCATAGCAGACCTTTGAAAACGCATTTTGTTTCAGCTCCAAAACAATTATCAGGCAAGATTCCCTCTATAATACATAGCCCAGGTGTTCTGGTGGTACTGTTCTCCTTGTTTAAACCTCCAGGTAGGAAAGCAAATATATAAAGTTAGCAGGAATCCAACAAACTACCAATCTGAGACTGTCTATATTATTTTTTTGTAACACAAGTGCCTACCCAATGCATGATGTTAATCTGTGAAACAAACAGGAAGTGAAATCTGCAATGCATTTTTGATAATGTTAAACAGTGCACTGGAGAAAGCACAAATAGGCACAGGCTCAAATAGCTGATGCTAAAAAAGTAGTAAAAGGAAGATTTTCAGCAGTCACTTATAGAATCTTTTAGAGTCATCCATCCATCCCTGGATAGTGTATATATACTAATGATGACCATAATGGCAGGTATGGTTGAATATCACTGCAAGTCTTAGTGTGAAGTCTTCATTTTATTTGTTTATGTGTACAAATGGACAAAGAGCCAGGGTCGATTGGGTACACATATGCTTAAGTTTAATAATATTTTATTCTTTCCCAAAATGGTGGCCATTTATACATTATTGTCCTGAATAAGAAACTGAAATGGGAAGGAGAATAGGAAAAGCTTACCCTCCATACCAGAAGATGTTATAATCATTACCAGGCCAGGGGCCTGTATGCCAACTATGTGTTATCCTTAGCAAGGTTTGCCCTCATATACCCTGTCTGGGGGAAGCTGCAAATATGACTGAAAGCATGCTAGACTGTGGGATTTCAAGCTGAGTGCCAAGAAGGAGGAGCACTCTTTTCTTTGAAGTGCCTATTGTTAAGGTAGGTCTAGTATGCGGGGATTTCCAAATGAAATGTGGCTTGATCTACATAACTATCCTCAAACTGCTCCTTGTGTTGTAATGGAGAGGAAGGAAAGACAGTTCTGAGACAGGAGAGAAATAATGGAGATGCAGCACCAGAGTTGTTACCCCGAGGCTGAGGAAAAGAGTGATTCCCAACTAGTATCTGGAAATATTCGCCGGACATTTTCCACGCCAGGAAGGAGGAAGAGGGAAATTCATGGGATGCAAGTGAAATCTAGATTAGAAGTAGCCATCTCGGGATTAGGGCCAGATCACAGGCCTCGTTCACTGCCCCCTCCCCTGACAGCGAGAGGATGAAACGGGGAGGCAGAAGCTAGGGACTCTCTCCATCACGTCCCCTTCTCTCTGCGCCCCTCGGCTCAAGCTGAGAGGGAAGGCAGGCTGGGCTGGGCGGATAGGGCAGAAAAACAGACGTCCCGGGCTGGGGAGGGGGCTCCGCGTACCTGTCCCTTGCGCAGCTCGCTGTCCAGCGCCTGGTGCCGGTTGTGCCAGACGAGCAGGTGCAGAGGGAAGGCGTCTGCGATGCGGGCCATCCCGTCACCATGTCCCCGCGCCTGGCCGGGTCTCCGCTCCGGTCCTTCTCTGCCCGAGGCCTTCCCGGGTGACGGCTACCCAGCCAGCAGCAGCAGCAGCAGTTCCCGTCCTGCTCGCCTCTGCGCTGGGCCCGTTGCGGTGGCGGAGGCGCTGCCGAGAGGCGAGGCGAGGCGAGGGAGGGGCGCCGCGCGGCCTGGCCGGGGTGCGCTGCGGCTCCCGAGGTCGACCCAGAGCCAGAGAGCGGCGGGTTGGGAAGAAGGGGCGGGCCTCCCAGGCGCAGGGAGGAGACAGCGGCCGGGGTGCGGAAACCTGGCCCAGGCTGGGCACTTTTCCGGCCTGGCTCTCAACGCCAGCCCACGCGAGAGGAAGGCGCTCGGAGGGTTTGGGCGGCAGCGGCACCCCCGTGCGTCATCGCCGCCTGCAACCGGAGGGACCGGGGCAGCGCAGCACGCGCAGACTGAGAGGCTGGCTAATGCCCGGGGGTGTCCCCGCTTCCCGGTTCGCCTCCCTACGCGGGAGAATGAAAAAGAAACGGCGCTGCGTCGGTGGATTCGCTTGCTGCAGGGCGGGTGGGCGGCCGGCCCTTTTCCTTCCCGGCTGCAATAATGCATAGATTTCGCAGGGGAGAGAAGTATTTCTTTCTCAGGGTCGTTTCGTTTATCGCAGCGTTTCATTCTATGCCGCGTTCAGCTCCAGAGGGGACCGGCCTCGTCAAGGCTCAGTTGTGGAACACGGGGATCTAGAAAGGGAGACATTTGAGCATGTGCAGAATGCCTTTCCTTTGGCAGCTAATACAGTACAGTTTGCAGTGTGAGAGCTCTAGCCTGCTGTGTAACTAAGTCATATTTCAACAACGCTAAGTAGGTATTTCATTTTTTTAAATTAACGTTCAAACATCTGGGATGGGGGACTCCTCTTACCATGTAATCCCGTCCCTGATTATTAGATTTGGACAATCTTTCCCTGGTTTATGGTCATACCTAGGCAAAACGAGCTTGATTGACCTTAGTTAAACTTATCCCTCTTGAGTAGACACTGCTTGGATTTCAGGGCAGTCTTCCAAAAATGAATTGTTCTTTCATTTTACTTCCAAATGGCTTTTCAAGGATCAGGTTTTCTATCGCAGTATCTGTTCACACTCTCAGCCCTCCAGGCAGGTCAGATACTACCAGGCCTGTCTGAAGGGCTGTCCTGATCCAACTTCATCAAACGGTTGTGTTTATTGATTGAAGGGACAGGAAAATTGGCACCAAGTAAACTTGAAAAGAATTGGCTTCTTCCTTTGGGAGAGGCCTCCCATGATTAGACCTCAAAAAATGTAGCAAAGGAAGTGAAGAGGCGGTACTGTAAAAACACCAAGGAGAAAATACATTAAGCTAAGAAAGTCTTTTTTCTTTTTAGTGAGGTGGCCAGGAATCCTCAGTTAAGCAGGTTGCTCTTCAACTAATAAAAAAATATACCTCAGGCTTTCCAGGTAACCAAGTTTATCTCTTTCATTTTTTGCAAGGAGTCACTCTTGCATTCATTTTAACAGGCACTGGTGTTGACTTTCAATTGTGCTTTTACACTGCAGTACATTTCTGCCTAATTTATATCTATATTTATCTCCAGTAAGCAAGATCACTCCTGAAGAGCTTAAGTCTGGTCCAGCCTGAGTTCTGTTGTGTTTATTTTTGCCAATTTGTGGAACATGGCTATGTTTTTAGGAAAACCAACAATAAAAATCTGTGTGTGTGTTGTGTGTGTGTTACTCTCACCCGTTTAGCCACCACCTCCTGCCATCCTGGACAAGCAAATAAAGGATAGGGTTAGCA
>JANHFQ010001838.1:39718-52751 GCA_032468035.1 Aparallactus werneri
TTGGCCGAACACAAAGCCACACCCACCAAGCCACACCCACAGTACCTGTAGGGGAAATTTTTGAATCCCACCACTGGAAAGAGCCAATTAGAAATATGTCTTACAATTCTAGATGTGAATGACCAATCATCCTTGACCAAATAATAAACAGTTTCCATAAGAGTCAGCAAACAAAATATTTTTTGGATATGTGATACAGGCCGATGCAATTTTGCTTGGTAAGATTGACAGAAGATTCCATTAAAGAATAGAATAGATATGATTCATGGATGGGATTGAATAAATGACTAAGATTGGGGAAGATAGCACACCTTAATCAATGTAGTTACCAGGCACTGAGCTTCACTTCATGGTACCCAGCTTTTTTAAAGCATCCCTAAACTTCCATGGAAATGATATTGTTGGGACCGGAGATTTCCAATCTTATCCGTACTTTATCCACTCAGGATGGATAAGTGTCAGCCTTCCCAGGTCAACTAGATGGGAAACCCAACTAGATGTATTGTAAGGCTACATTAACAGAATCTTACAAGTCTGAAGGTACAAACTTCCCACCACCACTTTTAACCGTCTGATCACAATTAAAGGCAGGTCCATCCTAAGTTTCTTTCTATAACCGTTTAGCCCTTGGGAGCTCCTTCTCTTTGTCTGATTGTTTCCTAGACAGCATCTCTCCCCCTAGTTCCTCAACATCATCCACACATTCCAGTACAATGCCAGTATAAAGTAAAATATCAATAATGAAAAGGTAATAAAAACAAAAATTATTTTAAGTCCAGGTCAAAAATTCTCCAAAGACTGAATCCCATAGCATTGGAATATGCGACTCCAGTGCTTGGTACAGTCTCTCCTGTACGTTCAAAAGATTAACCTCCCAAAGTATGGGCATCTTAAGAAGGACTTTTTTGAAGCTAATGTCCATTGCCATGGTCATACTGTGATAGGCAATTGCTTCTATAAGCCCTATGCTTTAGGACAGCTTTTAACATTAATGTTAAAACCTTGAGCAACAGTTGAATATTTAGCAATGAAGATTTTACAATCCAGGTGTTATATACCAGTGAACAGTCCAGCTATGGAACGGTAACAAGGTGAGCTGGACATAATTTGGTCCCCAGATTAGGATTTTTTTCTCTTCTATGCAAATTGATACTTAGATGCTGGGAAATGTTTTGCCTAATTAAGACAACTGGTAAGCATGCAAGCTTCCTTTTGGGAAAGAATATATGATATGCATTATTTCAAATATATCAGAGATATTCAGTAGTGAGATTCAAATTTTTTCCCTACAGGCATGGCTTGGTGGGCGTGGTTATTTGTTTAACTAATCAGAGGTGGTATTTGCTGAGGTGTATATTTCTCAAAATTATCGCTACCAGTTCTACAGAACCTGTCGGAACTGGCTGAATACCACCTCTGGAGATAGGTATTTTTGTAATTTGTGTATCAAGAAGACTGGAGCCACTGGAGGAGAATAGCTGAAGAGGGAATTCCTGAGTGAAGGAAGAATCTGTAACTGAGGATTCAACAGAAGCAAGCAGAATTGGAAAGAAAGTCCTGTGAAGCATACTAACTTTTTTTTAGAAATAATTCAGGTTCTATTTGGAACAGACAGAAATCAAAAAAGAAAAGCTTGACCAAAAGGCTGAATTTCCAAGAAGATCGCTTAAAAGCAAACCTAAAATTGAAAGTATAACCAAAGCAGTCATAAGAAATACCTTTGTGAATAAGGAAGGGAGCAAGTGAGATGATCTATAGAAATCTCAGTATATAAATGCATAATACTTTGGTAACCTTAGGCTTGGAAGTAAGTATAAATTATTTACTTGAGAAGACTGTAACAATAAATATCTGGGGAATAGTCTGGGGAAAAAACCTTTTGTGGGTGTTTAAGTTCCTGCTCCTTTCCTACCTTATAGGAAGCCTTTTACTTTAATTGATGCTTTTGGGCATTTTTGAAGAGTACATCTGTACACAAGAGTATCACTTCATCAAGTTTCAATAGCTAACAAAAAGTAATGTTTCCTCAATCCTGAATACGCTGCAAATAGCCTCTAAAACTATTTTCTTTTAAAACTAAGCCAATAACTAACAGCAGCTATAATAACTATGTGGTACTAAAAAACTTTAGGTTACTAGTCATTGTAAGTAGAAAGAGATATTAGCAAATCATAGTAGCAAAATATTAGAAGCACCTTGTCCAACTAACAAATTTTATTAAAAGGGAATAAGCTTTTGTAAGCTGCAGCTCACTTCATCAAGTGTGTTATATTCAATAGTGTTTTATACATACTAGGATCTATACATTTAGGTAATTCCAGCTGTAATATAAACTTTGTAGTGAAGTCCTCATTTGAATAAATAATTTGAATAAAAATCTCCTTTTCCACTGGTCCTGGGAGACTCTCATCTCTAGAAAATTAAACTTACACATAGGAAGAAGCCTTCACAATATGGGAGTCAACAGAAAAGATGATGGCAGGAACTGAAGAAGAGATATTAGGCCACAGTACTTATGAGGAAATTTGTTACCTTAATTCAGGGGTGTCAAGCTCAAGGCTTGCGGGCGAGATCCGGCCTGTGAGGTGCTTAGATCTGGCCCATCGGGTCATCCTGGAAATAATGAATGACCAACCCATGGTTCCTGTTCCAGCGAAAACAGAGCTCAGGAGGGCCGTATGAGGCCCTCCCAAGCTCTGTTTACACAGGCAGACAGTTGCAGGAGGCCATCCCAGAGCACTTGGGTCACCACCGGTGCCCCAGACATGAGTGAGGGCATGCTGGCCATGCCCACCCTGGCCATGCCCTCCCCCCAAGGTCCAACACAACCCTGATGCAAATTTAAAATTTGATTAGAGCATAAATTTCATAATTCCCGGTCATGATACATGGAATAGAAAAGTAAAAACACAATACAATGATTACTATAAAGCTTTTTAAAAACATTTGTTCCTAGGCAAGGAACCTGAGAAATCCTTCTGAATAAGCAACACTGAGCAGACAAATTAAAAACTCTTGACTTTTAGACTAGAGAGAAAAAGGAAAAGAAAATCATGATGACTTCTTCACCTCTAGCAGAATTCTTTTAAGAGGAAACTGAAAAGCTTGCAACCAGCTTTAATTTCTCCTCCTCCTTGCAAGAGATTGCTGACACGAGAAACATCATTTCTCCATCAGCAGCTAAAGTCACTCAAGGAGAAGCTGTAGCGGCTGGGTAGGAAGGCAAAGTTGAACTTTCCCTCTCCTTTGTAAGTGTTTGCTTTTGCAGAAATAAAGATCTTTGTATGGTAAGATCTTCTGAATGGATTGGATAAATCCAGCAAACATGATTATTGAACAGGTCAGATCCTCTTCTAAACTGGATTACAATTTCAAGTACTGTAAACCAGTGGTCCATGGATCGGCACCAGCCACCACATGCCAGCAACTAGCTGTGCAATCAAGCAAAGCCCCATTTGCGGGATGCAGGCAGCGCACAAAACCATACCTGTTCTGGTCTGCAGAAAAATCTGTCTCCACAGATCCGGTCCCTGGTGTCCAAAAGGTTGGGGGGGGGGGCGCTGCTGTAAACCACAACCATACGTTGTGAATATGTTGAGTCCTGAGACTCAAAGTGTAATCTTCTTGATCCTAGTACAGCCCCTGCTGACTTGCTTCCATATCGTGGGATAGCCACTCAGCTTTATCTGCTCAAGAGTCCTGACAAAGAACAGTATCTCAAAACTCCAACTTCAGGAAAACCATGGTTTTAGTTAAGCTGACCAAGCCAAAGGAATACTGGCAAGTAATAGTGGTATCTTCCTTCTCCTGCTTCCATGAACTTCTACAACTTTATCTACCACCAATCTTCAAAAACAGTGCAATGAAAAGATATTCCAGTCTACCTTCACCTTCCTTCCTCCCCCCCAAGTAATCTATTATCATTGTGCCTGAAAGCTGGTTTCTTGGTCACCTTTCTCCTTTTCTTCCTTGTCCTTTCGCTACCACCCTTCCCTCATCTACATGTTACACATAGACTGTTTTTTCAGTCCCCCTTTTCCTTTGCTCTGTTGCTGAACTTCCAACCTAAGACCACATGTTCAAACTATGTTCCCTGCAGCTTCTCTGAAACTCTTGTCTCTTTTTCTAAGGAGAAGAAACGGGCTTCCCCTGAGCATACCTTGGGCATGCTCTCTTAAAATTTGTTCTACTCATGCTGTTCACTACACATGCTGTGCTACTGCTAGTCCCTGAGGAGCATTTGCTGTTCCCTCAATACTCCTTAAACGCTATTTCCACACTGAATGGGAACTGAAAGCTTTTCCCAGTGACTGCTCCTTTCCCTTCGTTGCCATTTTCCATTCACTGAAACTTCCCCACTGTATGCTTTGTGAATGTTTTTTGTGTTTTCATTGTATTCGTTTAGTGCTGTTATATTACTTTTAAAGGCTACTTCTCCACTGAATGATATTTTCCCAATTATTGCTATTTTCTCCTTCAACTGCTACAGTATTTCCACTGACATTTTCATTGTGTTGTTCCTCAATAAAACCTAACGTCCTTTTTAGAGGCATGTAGGGCTGCCATTTTGAGGTACATATTCCTTCTTCAATGAATAGCTTTTAAATATTTACTGGTCCCTGTGCAGTAAGAACTACTTATGAAACAAACCAAAACAATGTAAAAAGAGAAGAATTTTTAAGCTTCTGTGACAGTAGGATAGTTAGAACTTCATCCTAACCCAATAATTTCCCAGATAGGTTTTTAGGAGTAATAACCTAACCCTCCCGGAGGTCATCAATTTGGGGAAGGTGGTACAAATAAGATATAGGATTATCTCTGTACTGTAAAAATTCATGGGGAATTTAAGGGAAGTAGATCGTGTTCAGTAGAGCCATAAAAGTTATCACTCAGAATCAGATTTCCATAAATTCTGGGCTTCATCATGTGACAGAACATGAATCTTGATGCTGAGATGCCAAGTCCCTTATGCACGAGTCTGTGATTTCACAACATACATACAAACAGGGCAGCATTGAATCACAATTTTGCAATGCCAGTTTGTCATTTGCCTCTGCCCTCATGGATGGCTTCATTACAAGATAATTAAAATCTAAGCTGAAGATTTTTTTTCAGCCCTCTTTCAAGAGCCATTCCTGCAAAAAATCCCACAATGTCTGCCATAGAATTGAGAAAATATCTGGCATTGTCTTTCGTAGTTTTGTTTATAGCCTATTATTTATTCTGAAGAACACATGATATCATACATAGTTCCAATTGATCTTCACAAGTCACAAGGACAATAAAAAAGATCAAAATGATTCTAACTGCATGGGAATTATATTAGAAATGTATTTATTAGTTTTATTTTCCTCCTTTCTCTCTGTCTTCCATAGCATTCCTGCTTTACTGATGGGAGAGCAACCTGATGAGCAGCCAGCTAGGAGTGATTCAGCTGAGACACAGTTGCAACAGGACAGGGTGGGAAAAGCATTCGGATGCAGCTGGTCAGGGATGAGGGACAGGAACTGCCTTCTCCAACTGATCCAAGAAACACGAAGGGTGGGGCCCAAAAGTGTTTTTTCAAGAGGCAACTGGACCTTCTGGGGTTTTTAAAAAGACATTTCGCTTCTCATCCAAGAAGCTTCTTCAGCCACTTGAAAAAGCACCTTTGGGGAAACCATGACCTGGATGACTGAGAAACTCCATAGACATGTTGGGTGAAGAAAGGGCAGGAGCAGCGGTCAGCTCAACTACTCACAAGGTTACAGCCTCGTCCCTCTTGATGGACTGCACTGGGGGCTGACTATTTAGCACAGCAAACAGATGGAGATGACACTGGGAACAATATGTTTGTTTCCTAGATGTTATGTTTCCTGGGTATTGTGGTTCCTGCCTTGCTTCGGATTGACATCGTGCCTTGACTTTCGATCATGCTTCATGGACTCTGGACTCTTCTTGCCTTGTGAACCTTCTTGTACTGTAGATTTAATTTGATTGGTGGACTTATCTTTTTGGGGAACTTTCATGTGCCTTGTGGACTCATTGGGCCATTGTTCCATAGACTAGCGTTGGTTTGCTTTTGGCAGGACTCAGTTGGGACAGTCCTAGGTTTTTGGTAAAGGGAACTGCTAGGAAATTTTAATAAAACCACTAAACCACCATCATGTGTGTGTCACCAGAACAGCACAAATAATGACAAGTCTATGTGTTTTATTGTTGTGCTTTCTGGCCAATAGGTCATAATAAATGTTTTCATTTCAACAATGGTTTGATGGCAGGTCATCAAACTGTAAGCAAACCCTGACACTGTCACAGAGGGCATGCGTAAGCACACCAGCATGCCTACCATCCCTGTCTTACTGTCTCCATTTACCTGTATATACTTTCTTTGTTCATGTTTATGTTTATACATATACCTGTTTTCTTGAACATGATTGCCAAATAAATAAATAAATAAATAAATAAATAAATAAATAAATAAATAATGAAATAAATAATGAAATAAATAATGAAATAAATAAATAAATAATGTAGAACCAGGAATCAAGGCTGACTTGAAGGCACCAAGAAGCAAAACAAACACCCCAAAACAGAAACTTTAAAATATGCTTGGCTCTTCTTACACTAACCAGATTTTAGGTAGAATTGAGGTTTTATTTTTTCTTGTATCCTTCTCCTTTCTCTAGTCTAGAGCAAGTGTTTTCTTATTTTGCCTTAACTGTTCCTGCATAAGGTTATTTACTGATTCCTCCTTTGTTTTGTTTGTCTGCTTGTCTATCAACTTTCTATTAGAGAAAAGGATTGCAAGTCTGTGACTTAAAAGAAGCAGAATCCCCATCTTTCTCCAAATTACAGGCAGTTCTTGTTTGATTACCACAGCTGGGATCATCAACTTGGTCATTAAGCAAAGCAGTTGCTAAGTGAAACTGCAACTATGCCTATAATCATACTTCAGCTTTTCTGTGTTTTAAAGACTTACAAAGGTCGTAAGTGTGGGCATTGGGTGCAAATTCATTGCTGTTTCAGGCAGTTGCTTAACAAAGACTGCCTGTACCTCAGTTTTATTAATTTAAATCCAGTAAGTTTGCCCTTAATTATAAGAACCAATGATACTGATTATAGATTTGCAGTTCATTCAAAAGGAAATTGACACTAAATAACTTCAACATAAGGTGTTGTTTAAGCTATTTGCTTGTCTATTTTACACTTTAAATTCTGGATGTAATGCAACGGAATAAAATACAGAAACAATAATCCTCCAACTGATGGACGCTAGTAACATTCAATTAAGATTGAAAGCTTGGGGGATAAAAGCTACTTCTAGTAGCATGTGTCATGTACCCAGCGAGTTTTGGAGGGTCTGTTCCTATGTTATCCAATTTTCTGCTGATAGCATTAAACCCCCTGAAAGTTTACAGATCTTTTTATTAATGTAACTTAACAATGTAGGACTTAACAAGGGAAGGTTTAGTATAGCATAGCACTTGTTTAACAGAGGAACAAAAGGAACTTTTATGAGATATAGGTTTTGAAAAAAGTTATTACGTTATTTCTGCAAACTAACTATACAATGTACAGGTCCTGAAACTATTCCTGATCCATCCACTCCTATATCCCTTGCATCCCCCAAATATTTTTATTTTATTTTAATTCCCTCCTCCTGCCAGAATATAACTTGGTGCCCAGTACTGCTATCTGCTGATCCACCAATTCTCCACAGCTATGGAACACCCACCAGTAATGATGGACCACTGCATACTGCAACTCAACAGGGAAACTTAAGGCTTTTCTTCCTCTTAACTGGTGCCTTAATCCCCTGCCATCAGCACATGAGTCAGTAACAAAAAGAAAAAAGAGAAGCAGAATACTTTATATGTCACATTCTTGTCTAATATGGAGAAGGGATTATATTGGGCAAAGAAATCATATTTTGGGGATAAAATTTATAATCGATTGAAAAATCACTAAGACTGGTGATAAATACTCAAAAACTTATGTCAATGAATAAATAAATAAATAAATCTACATCCAGGAAGAGAATTTACTGAAAATTTTTAACTGACAAAGGACAAGCCCTTATTAATCTGGATTCACAGATCAAGCACAGTTCCGGTATTAATCAGAAAGGCAAAATCTACTCACATACAGTAATTGTACTGAGTGAAGTATTGCAGTGGAACTGATGGATAAAGTGCATTGGACAGGGTGGGAGCAAATTGTTGGACACCAATCTAATGAAAATCACCACTGCAATCAGCACAGCTTGCAATGTCTGACTGGTCTTTCCCAATATTAATTGAAGTGGAATAAGAAAGCATGGATCGAGGGCAGATAAAACCAGTTCTGCATCACTTACTTACAAGAGAGAAAGGATGCCATTTTAGCAGCATACATGCTACCATAACTAAAAGGAATATACTAGATAGGACTATAAGTGATTTAGAAGCCCAAACTGGTTGAGTGATCAAATGGGTGTGTTTTTTTTTAAGTGTTTCTCTGAAACAATTTGATAATAAAACAACTGAAGCAAATGGGGAAGAAATTCTGTGGACAAAAAGTGCAAATAATGGCAATAGTTGGCAGTTTCTAAACTGCAGAAAAGGGACAGTGTACAGTATCTGATGAAAGAAAAGACAATACTAGAAGGCTAGAAAAGATTGTGACTTAAGAGAAAAGAATTGGCAAGAAATATGGAGACTATGTTTTTAATGAGAAATTAGATGCTTTTATGGGTGGTGGAAAAAGCAGCATGAGATAAAAGATTAACAATTTTAAAGGGCCACATAGAAAGATTAAAACCTCTGTAACAAAACAAACCCCTGACACTCTTGTTAAAACAATAACAGAAAGCTACACCATCAACGAAGTTCACCTAACTTCCTGGCCCAGAGGCCAGGTGAAATAGCCAGCTCTTTAAAGCCTTACAAAGGCTAATAGAGTCTGGGCCATAGGAAATCTGAGGAGATGCTATTCCAGAAGGCAGGTATTGTTGACAGAAAAAGCACAACTTTGGGGTCCAAAAAGATCACATAGAAGAAACTTGGATTATGCCCTCCTGTAAGATTTGATAAAATAAGCTAAAACAATGGGGACATGAAGTTCCACCAAAAAACCTCTGATCCGAATGCCATGTAGTGCTTTATAGGTGGTCACTGACACCTTAAATTGGATCTGGAGGCTCTACAGGGCGCCAGTGTAGCTCATGGAGAAATGGTACTATATAAGGATATTGAGAAATGCAAAAAACTAACTATGGCATTATGTTCTGGACCATTGTCACTTTTGAATGCTGTTTAATGGACTATGTCCAATTCTCGGACACTGCTTGGAAAGTTCTTGTAGTTTTCTTGACAAGGTTTTTCAGAACTAGTTTGCCATTTCCTCCTTCCTAATGGGAGCTGACTCCATGGACAGGACCCTCCAGGTTGAAAAATGGGCACAACTAGTGCATAAGACAAAGCTATGCAAAGGCCCCCAAGGCCATGGCTGTGACTTGCTCTCCAAGCAGGAGCCTTTAGTCCAGAAGGACCTTCAAATCTCTGATGGAGCAAGGATGGTAAAGCTCCAGAGCTGAGGAGCTTTAAAACCCACAACTGTTCAGTCTTGCCAGAATTGAGTTGAAGCCTGTTCCCCACTATCCAGATCCCTATGGCCTTCAAGCACTGAGAAACAAGTTTGGCACTCAACTATGTACAACCGAGCATCATCAGCAATTTAATGCGGCCACATTACATATTGATAGATAGCTCCTCCTGTGGCTTCATATAGATGTTAAATAGAAGTGAGGTGAGAGTAGAAGCCTGATATAGCATCCCATACAGCAGACATATAGCAGACACCTTCAGCACAAACTCTTTCCTTGCCCCCAACAACAACTGGAACTGGCCTAGAGAAAGGAGGAGAACTGTAAGACTGTGTCTCTCATCCAAATCCCATGAGCCACTCCAGAAGGTTACCATGACTGATGACATCAAAGGCTGTTGAGAAATCAAGGAGGGCCAAGAACGATGTACTACCTCTACCCACCAGAGATCATCAGTAAACTTGATCAATGCAGTCTCAGTACTACAAGCAGTCATGAGTTCTAATTGAGAGGGATCCAGGTAATCTAACAATAAAATAATCTTCCCAACCATAAAGATTTCTCTGAGGTATGCAACCATGTTAGCATAAATTATAAATCTACAGCAGGGATGGCAAACCTATGGCATGGGTGCCCAAAGTGGTACGCGTAGCCATGTCAGCTAGTATGCAGAGCGATCACCCATTTCTCTTCTCAGTTCTGGCATGCCAGCCAGCTGGTCTCTTTCAGTTTCTGGCGCACATGTGTGCATGAAGACTAGCTGGCCAATATGCATGTGGCCGAGGAAAACCCAGGTGCCAGCAAGCACATGCCAGCCAGGCACGCACCTCGTGGGTGTTCTCAGTGGTGGGCTGCTGGTGCCCCAACTCAAGCTCCAGGAACCTCCGACACCCCTTCCCTCCGAGGCTGGGAAGGGGCTCTGGCTTTCCAGTGAAGGGAGGTGGCATTCCCCTGCCCAACTTCCTCTCTTCGCCGGCAGAGCCGGCGCATATGCACCAGACAGCTGGTGTTGCATGCATGCGCATAAGACCAGGTGGCTGGCACGCATGTGTGTGCCAGAAACCAGAAGATAATGTGCTCTTTCAGTTTCTGACATGCAGGAGCGGGTGCACACTCACCCGTTCCCGTTTTTGGCACTCGGTGCCAAAAAGGTTCACCATCACTGAACTACAGCATTCTTCATATTTTTAGTTACGCTAAAAAGTAAGGTGTTGAGCTGGTATCTATATGGAACTCTCCAGGAAGTTTCCTTGATGACAGTATGGATTGTGGTTTTACCATTTGTCTTCTTCCAGGATACTTTTTAAAAAAAAATTTCATGTTTATCCTAAAGCTCTGGGACTTCATATTGTCTGCTAAAATTTGTTGGGAAGGAGAATGGAAAACCTGAGATCAGGAAACGTAGTGTAATGAAGAAAAGAGTATGGTTTGCTAGCTACACAGTAGTCCCAAATAGCAAGTCTTGGTACAACAAACTTTAGTTGTAGCTCACATTGATATTTTTATAATTTCTAATCATCATCAGAAAAATTGTAATACTTATAATTCCAGCTATTCTGGACAGAAATAGCTCAACAATAAAATCAGATATATATGGCAAAACTTCTGAATGCATGCAGTTCCTTTAGAACATCTCATACATAAACTTCACAAAATTAATCACATAGCTGTCTGGAAATAATATCTCTTAGCAACAAGTTTCTGAATTACATTCGTATCCAGAATATGTTTACATATTGAACTTGAATACAGAAAGTTGCTCAAGCAAGTATAAAATGGGTTATATTAAATCTGCCCTGAAATTCATCTGAAAGGCCATGTATAATACTTAAAATAAATTATGTTAAAATTGCTACAAGAAATGTCAATGTCACATTTATGTTGCCTTCAATAACTATGTAAAATGTGGAACTGAATATACATATATGTGTGTGTTTAAATGTTGTAGAAATGCTTATTTTATTCTGTGATTTATCAGAAGCAGAAGGAGGGAGGGAAAAATGCAATAATTGGTATTTCACTCTATAGTTCCAGCATGAAACCTTCAAACTCATCTCAAGCTGATTTCACACTGTACTTGGTCCACCACAGGATGCTTTCCATCAAACTTGTGTTGTGTGGTGCTTGTGTTGTGTGGTGTGGACTTGGTCTTGAAAATCCTTGTGTTTCCTCAAGAACAGGCATATCAAACTCACATTGTCGTGGTGGTGTCACGTGATGTATCGGGACTTTTCCTCCTTTGCTAAACCGGGTTTAAACGGCCAGCGTGAGAGATATCTGGCCTGTGGGCCGGGACTTTGACAGCCCTGCTCAAGAACATATCCTAGAAATATATCACTGGGATAAGAAACCACGTTGACCAGCCAAGGTAGTATAGGCTGATCTGCTGGGACATGCAAAAGGGCTGAGGGAATCAAGTGTTTATACCATACCTGTTCTGAGCTACTATCTGATCCGTACATCCCGTACCAATGCAGACCTTCAATGGAGATACAAGGAGTAACACTGCATCTGGGTAAGGGGGAAAAAGCACTCCTGGGAAGGCAGCTGAGCTTCCTTTCTATGCAGATCAGGGAAGCCCCTCCATGTGTATTCTCTTGAGAGGGAGGGTAAAACCATCTGGACCACTGAGAGCAACTTGCACACAATTACTTAATTGCAATTTTGAATGAAATTGTCCACCATAAAAGATGCCTGAAGAATGTTGACTTTAACTGCCTGCCTGAAGGAGCTATAATATATGTTTTTATCATTGGATTTAATTTTATTTCTCTTATCACAAGCTATAGCTACCTTTTGAGAAATATTTGGGATTTTGCCTGAATGATATTGCTTAAAACACAGGCACATACACACAACAATTCTCTTTGTGGTGAAAGCATCATGGTGATTTATCCTCATTATTGTGTAAATAGGTTTCGGCAGTTCTCAGTAAATAAAACAAAGAATGACAGGAGGAAAAGGGGGAATTTGCTTTCCTACCAATTAGAGTAGCCTTAGGCAGTACTTTTAAGAGGAGATAAATCCTGCAAATCACTAAAATGGCCCTGTCACATGCCCCAAATATTAAAATCACACAGCGGCACACTTCATACAGTTTGCTTTGGTTTAATGAGTTGGGGTGGGCTTTGTCATGAGGGTTGCTTCTCACAGTTGGGGATTCTTGACTGACAGTGGAGATCATGCCCAACTGCAGCTTTCGAACCAGTAGGACCAGATGGAAAATCACAATTCACATTTAATATGCAGGTTTTCAGAGAATGAAAATTCCCAAATTGTCTTTCCAGTGCCTCTCTCTTAATTTTTTAAAATAATAAATGCAAAATATGCTAAGTATTAGCCAAGAATGTTTTCCCATCCTTTCAGTTTGTTTGAATGTGTATGTGTGTGCATCTGTCTGTCTGTCTGTCTGTCTGTCTGTCTGTCTGTCTGTCTGTCTGTCTATCTATCTATCTATCTATCTATCTA
>JANHFQ010001838.1:66784-78697 GCA_032468035.1 Aparallactus werneri
GCACACAGCAGGCCCAGCAGGCCCAAAGGAGCAGAGGTGCACTGTGCATGTCAGTATTTGAAAATGGGCAGTTGGGACATAAGGAGGGATGGAGGAAGGAGGGAGGAAAGAAGATGGAGGGGAAGAGAAGTGAGGGAGGAAAGAAGGAGGGAGGGAGGAAGATTGCATTCCCATAAATAAATACCCCGACAAGGCCGGGTGAGCAGCTAGTATAATATAATGGAAGCAGAAAGCATTCTGGAGAGGAATAGAAGCCTTTCTTTCCTGACATTCTACATTTTTTCCAGAGGTAGTGTCATTCAGGTATAGGTTTGTTTATGTCATAAGCCATATGGACGAGGAGAAAATGCATCTGGAAGAAAAGCAGACTGAAACAATTGAGATTTGAACTGATTCTGGAAATATCTTAGAATGATTCCCTAATGAAGTACGAACACTTTCTAAAAATATATACGATTCTGTCCTT
Source organism: Aparallactus werneri (assembly GCA_032468035.1). Taxonomy (NCBI): domain Eukaryota; kingdom Metazoa; phylum Chordata; class Lepidosauria; order Squamata; family Lamprophiidae; genus Aparallactus; species Aparallactus werneri. Next base: position 67,251 of record JANHFQ010001838.1, read on the forward strand.
AGCTTTTTTTCTTTGTCAGTTATCACAGATATTTCAGATAAAATGTCTTTTGAAGAGAAAACAAACTCCAAATGGGATTGCACATAGCAATGAACACTACAGAATAAAGTAGATATTTCCACAAACCTCAAGTACTATATCACAGCAAACTGACTCTAAACATTTGTAAGGGATTAAACAATGTAGGTATATGATCCTTAGGGAAACATTTAAAGATGATCCCTTCCACCCCACCCTCAATTTGCAGCTTGAAGTGGTAAAATACTACTAACTTGGAAGTTATTTTATTCCCATTGAACAGTATGCATCATCTAGGCTTATAAAGGATCTGTGAGGGTGCTTAGCACAGTGGTCAGACTGATTTAAATGTTCCAAATCAATGTGCATTTTAACATAATGTGTATTTTGAGCTTCCAAAACATACAGAAAGAAAAGACAAAATGAGTGCACTAATCAAAGGAAAGCAAGCAAAATGAGAGATTTAATTAATAATGAAAGGCTTCCACTTCTAAAATGCATTTTCCTTGCACATGTTTAAATAGATTTTTATATTCTACACCCATGAAAAAAAATTAAGACTAGCCAAATAGCTCTAGCCTACTAGCTGCATTGGGGGGGGGGGGGTGAAAGGCTTTGATTACAGTAAAATTGCAGAAAAATGTGTCATTAAAAAGCATTGAACAGACATAAAACCTAACCTTTTGAGCTAAGGAATACTTAATATTCTCTCCATGATCATGCAAAGGGAAATTCTTTGGTATGAAATAGCTATTTTCCTGGTAAGGAGGCTATTTAATCAATGATTTATTCCTCAGAAGTAATAGGTTGCTTAAAATGGTGGTTTAAAAAGTTAGGCCTTTTTTGTTTAATTTTCTCACAGACAGTTGGTAATTACCATGGTCTTGTAACTTCTCTGGAATGCTGTGGAGGGTCAGATAGCAATGGAACCCTGCTTTATAGGGTAATTAAGACAGTAGACATGGTTATTAAATACATCATGCTATATTGAACTGGAATGCTGTGAAATAAAATCCAAAATCATAAATAAAACCTGGGTATTCTAGCAAAGAAGAGGGTGGAAGAAGGGGAGGAGGAAAGCACTAGTCTACAATCATTTTTAGTAAACAAAGTTCCCAAAGTGTTATCTGAAACTTAGCTATTTAAGTTCCTAAAGATTATTCACTAAGTCCTGGAAGAATGAATGAATGTGTGTGTGTGTGTGTATGTGTAAACACACACTAGCAATTTGTGTTTTCATTTTTGTGTGCCTGTATTTTCATTACTGAATGCTTTGAAACGTAATATGGTATTCAAAATTTATCTCATTGCTTTCAACATATCTGAAAAATGTGAAATATTCCATAATGAACATAACCTTCAGTGTTGTTAATTACCAAATGTCTATCTATGAAAAGTATATACTATAGCAGAATGATAAATGTAAGCTTAATATGAGTAATGAAGGAACCAGGGAGAATCTCTCAGAGATCACCAATGGAATAGTGACCGCTGTTTAAAGTCTTAGCCAGGTGTTTGCATTCTGCTTTCTTTATGTCTCTTTGTACAGTGGTATCTGTAGCATACACAGCAAGTCATTAAGAAAGGAAGCAGAACTATAAAAAATATTATATCAACAGGACTGGATGCTAAAGCTATTTTTAAAAAGCCCTCAGAGAATCTGTTGATTTAGATAACACTAAGGGTACACTATATAACTTTAACATTTCTCAAAAGGCCAAAACTGTGGAGAGATTTCTTCTACTTAAAACAAAATAGCAGCTTTCATTTTTCTTCAGAACATAATGAGTACAGAAAAATGCTCTAAAAAAACTTGATGAAATCTAAGAAATCTGCCATCCAGTTTTTTACAATTGACTTTGTATGATGTTAACTTTTTTTTTTTTAGTATGGAGAGGGAATAAAAATGGAGAAACTCAAAGCTGGGTTAAAAGAGCCCCGCCTTTATGAAAAGAACAGGGCCATAAATGCTCTTTAAGAAGAGAACTGAGTTGCATTAGAAGACTGGCATGAAAAATACTGGAATCTCTTCCTGAGAAGCTTCACTCTACACCAAAGCCCACTGATTAAACTGCCCATCACCATTTTGCAGTCTCAAATGTGGAACAAGTTGCTCACAATAGCCATTTGGCTGTCCATATTTTTTACAAAGATAGATGGAAACCTTATGTGTCAGTCTTGTTAAGTATCCTACTTTCATCCATATCAGTATATTTCGGTTCAAATCCAGCCAAAAACAGGATTGAAGAGATGGGAACCACATGTACACTATCAGTATTCAATCATTTCTTTTTAAAAAATCCAGCCAGAAACTTCGCTAAATTTCTCCCAAATTCTTCCTTCTACCCTACCACTTTCCTGTCTTTTTTGTAAAGTTAGTCATCCAGGAGTAGGAGTATCAGTTTAGCCAAGTTCTGAGTGATGTTGTGGGGTCACAACGTCCAGCAGGGGTGGGTTTCTACCAGTTCGGCCAGGTTTGGCTGAACCGTTTGTTGTAATAGGCTACCAGTTCAGCAAACTGGTAGCTAAACGCACACTGTGCGTGCATTGGGCCCAAAAATCAGCTGATCAGCTGGTTTTCAGGCTTAAGGTGATACACGTGTAGCATATGCCAAATGTGTGCTGCGCATGCTTCACTTTAGATCCCAAAATCAGCTAATTTAGCTACCGGTTCAGGTGAACTGGTAGCTAAATTTAACCAAACTGGTAGTTAAATCAGCTGATTTTGGGGCCTAAGGTGATGCACGCATCAATTTAGGCCCAAAAATCAACTGATTAGGCTAAATTTAGCTACTGGTTCGCCAAAACCAATAGTTAAATCAGCTGATTTTTAGGACTAAGGTGATGCGCAAACAGTGGGCATTTGGCGTGTGCTGCATGCGCATCACCTTAGGACCAAAAATCAGCATGCAAAATCCCTGCCAGTTGTAAAACCAGAAGAAATCCAGCCCTGGTTTTATGAGGCTTGATCTTTCAGAAACAAGCAGAACTGAAATAGGACTATCATGTGGCCTCAGGCACTTTCTAACACTGCAAAAAGTCAAGCACAATTCCTGTAGTTAAATAAATGCAGCTACTTATAGCTTTCATTTTCTGTAAACACTAGGCTGAAAAGGAGAAAGCAATGGAATTAGATTGCAATGAGTGACAGATGCACTGTCTAATTACAAATAATGCATAAGCATATGGATCTATGTAGGTCGCCAATTTGTAAAAGATTTTAGATACACTTTTCCTGTCTGATTTCTCTTAAAAGTGGGGCTGTTTACTATCAAAAGAAAGGGCAATGTATGTATCATTTTTATCCCAGAAAAAATCTAATCAGAGGCCTTTTCATTTAAAAACAAAATGTAAGAGATGACCGGGATGAACCTGAGGGAGAGGTCAAACACATCATCAGTCTTGAGTCCCTTCATGCTACAAGAGAGCTAAGTCCAGTCCATCATGAATTCCATTGACTCTTATCTACCGCCAGTTTGCTTTGATTGTTAGTAGTTCAGATTCTTGTAGAGAGCTTAAGCTTGTAGTAAACCTTTATATTTATTGGAACTGCCTAGATTTCCGGATTTGCCCATGCTTGACAAAGGCTTTGTTTTGTAATATGTGCCCAGATGTAGTGTGCATGATAGGATTACAGAAGAGTCTCTAAATCAAAATAATCATAGATTATACACAAAGGCAATATGGAGCGGTAAGAATCCCAAATAAGATACCATGTTATATTGTTTGGCCATGGCATTTCCTATTTCAGTCATCGTTCAGTAAGTAGAAGCATTTTATAATTTTGGCTGATCCAGAAGAGAATAGGACCACTTAGTTTTTGGATAGAAGAACACCCAAAAATCTCAGGAATATTCAATTCCACTTAGCAACCCTTCAAAGTTCTGATGGACCACTTCAGGGCTACTTACAACCTGGATTTGAAGTTCTGATGGCTGCACCCAGTCACATAATTGTATTTTTGAGTTCTGTAATTGGGCTTCATTTACAGCCATTTATAGGGTCTTGTGACAATGTGACCATAATTTACATGTTTTGATGGAAACCAGTGTTTACCATCAGTTCTGACAAAAAAAAAGCTCATCATAGACAATGAGTTCACTTAATGACCCCTGCAAAAATGGTCATAAAATCAGTGCACAGTCATGTGATAACCTGCTTAACAACTAGAACTGCCAGAATCAATTACAATTGTAAGTCAAGAACAATCCATAGATTAATCCAGAAATTGAAAAAAAACATAGGAAAAATGCAATAGGAAATCTCTTCCTTACTGTTGCATGTAACTTGATCAGGAGTTTAGCTCAACTCAAGGAAGTTTTTAGTTACTTTCAATTTTAGGTATAAACCATTAGATTTGATATCCAGCCAGAATGGGTAACAGGAATAATGTAAATGCAACTGATACTAGACTATATAAGAATATTATTCCTTAATAACATTCAGAAAATATAGACCATAATTTTAAAAGCAATGGTATAAATTAGCCTGGTGAATGTCAGCATTTCACCTGAATAGTTTTTTTAAAAAATCTATATGCCTGAAAGGTATATCTTGGGTAGTTTTGCCAATTCTCCTGTTTCACTGTAATTGTGGAAGTTGAAAATTATGCAAAGAAATATTTAAAAAATATTACTACCTATAATAGGAGAGTTCAGAAAGAAAGGCATAATGAATTTTAGAATTCACATTTTAAAATAAGTCTCATACACAAATTTGCATAGAAACCTGTTCAAAAAAAATCGCTCACACAGATTGTTTTCTCTGCCATAGCTAACAGAGCAGGCAAGATAGCGTTCTGTAATTCCCCCCACCCCTAAAATATAAAGCATTTTAAAATACAATGTGCAAAAGGGGAAGGGCTCAGCTGAGCTGAGAGGTTAGAAGGCTGGAGGTTTCAAACCTCCTTTCTCAAAAGCCCCCTAAGTCTTTTCACTCTGACCCCCACCTGTTGCAATACAGCTGCTTGGTTTTGACTGCTGCCATCACCTATCACTGTGTCACACTTGGCATCTTTCCCCAGCCCCATTATTTAAAAGAAATTGGCTTCCTTCTCTAATGCAACTTGCTTGTAACACAGACTTGTGTAATGAGATAGTTCAGCCCATTCCCCACCTACCCCCATTCCCCAGCTTAGGGGAGAAATCAATCTCACAACCTAAAATATATGAAACACTACATGAAACTCAATTTACAACAACACATGCAATGTTATCCACTATAATCAATGAGCTAGGGTGGGAATTTTATTTACAAATTAGTATTCAACTCTCAAGAAGTTAATAAAAACTAAGTAAAACTTCTTAGACACAATTTGATATTAGACATAATGCCTTTCTTGGACAAACTGGTAAGAACAAGAGGCAATAAGATTGAAGTAGCATATGGACAAATAAAAACTCTCCTTACTGTAGGCAAACTTGGTTACTTATTTCCTCCTAAATAGAATCCTCCTGAAGCAAAAAAAAAATCCTCTGATACACCCCACTAGTTTTCCCAGCTCAGGTACAATAACTTCTTCTGTTCCCTGGAGTTCTGCCTCTAGTCTTTTAAAGCTTTATCCTATCCTGGAGAGAGAGTGATTGGGTGATCTGGCGAAAACATCTCTGCGTACTAAGTGACAAACAACATCTTTTCCGGTTGGACTGAAATTCAGACACTGGGGTGGCTGTCAGTGAATGCAGATGGACGTCTGCATCCTGCAGATACACTTCACAACGAAACTGAACCTTCATCCTGACAACTCACCATCATACTCCACTGAAAGACCAGGAAAATGAAATTTCAGTACTAAGAAAGCCTTATATTTTTATAGCTGGAATATTCACGTTGAACTCTAGAATGCCAGAATAGTTCTCTGAATAATATTTTCTAAAGCTGCATGAAGTTGTGCCCATGTATTCACAAGAATAACGTATACACATATGCAGCTTATTGTCCTGGGAATCCAGAAAAAAAATGAATTAGGGCTCTATCAAGCTACTGCATATATGCAGGTAGTGCTTTAAAACTCATATGGGTTGATTTATACAGTAGCTTAATTTTCTATCTATTTTGTTCACATATTTGAAAAAAAACATAGGTCTGCTTACAAGAAAGTTCATTCACCTGCACTGAAAGGGCCTACCTCTATTGTTGTCCATTGAACAGAACAATAGCTTTCAGTCTCAATAGCACGGAACCTAGCAAAATATCTTTAAATGTTCCTTTGTGTTCTTCACTATTCAATCCTAGCTGTCCAAGGTTGATTTATTGAACCAAGTAAGACCTATATACAATATACTTCTAAATAAAGAACTCTGGTTCTATTTGTTAAAATAGTCTACCTTAATACGTAGATCTAGCTTGACCAAACTCTTGCAGCAGTGTTTCTTAAAGTGTGTCCTGAGGTGCCTCAAGACTCTCTCATGGGTCAAGAAAATCAAAATTATTTGCCAAAGGATTAAAGATATTTGGAAAAAAAAATAATTAAACAGTGTCATTCCTCTCATATTTATTTTTTATTTGTTAAAATATATTGGATTTTTATGAATAACATTTATGTTAATATCTAATGGGTTTAATACTGTTATATTTACATGAGTCAATAATGTTCTATAAATGGATCCTTTTTAATTTTTAGCACAGTAAATATTGATAAATATAGCACCCAAACACAAAAATTCTTTTGGGGGGCGCCATCTTTTTCAAAAAGTGAGAAGGGGTCCTGAGAGAAAAATGCTTAAGAAACATTGCTCGGGATTTTATTTACTTATTTTGTTTGTTATAATTTTATAATTCTGTACCTTTCTAATTTCTTTGTAAACTTTTTTCAGCCTTTCTTAAATAAACTGTTCCTCATAATTTGGTTTGTTGGCTTACTTGGTTATTTCTGCACTTTTATATTGCTAATGGTTGTGTGTTACTACTGTTTGAATTGTAGAGCAAGAGATCACTTACTGATGGGATCAAATTCACCAGTTTCCTATCTCTGGTAAGACTAAAAGATGGTGACAAATATAGGGAGTAGAAAAGAAGAAAGTATATATATTGCCAGTCAGTTGACGTACACAAAAATGGCTGTTTTGTTTTCTATAACTGAGTTCACATAGTCCAAAATACTTCTAGGTGATGCAGCCTACACCTTCAATGAAGATACAATAAGCCATGGGACATACTGTAACATGTGACCTAGAAAATGTGATTAGATACAGCTGCAAATTCCTGGTAACAATTGCCTTGGGCCCAGGAATGAGAAAATTTATCACTGCAATTGCATTGCAGCTGTACTGAGATTGCCCCAGGTCATCCATTATATCTTCCATGTAACTACATTTTTTTACTACCTGTTCTGTGGGCATGGCTTGGTGGGTGTGGCTAAATGGTCATGTGACTGAATGGGCACCGCACCCCTCACATCCCATTTTTTGCCTAGAAAGACTCCCTGAAGCCTCCTGGCAGCCAAATACGGGTATGAGGGGGCGGCGCACCCTCTGTGTCCCATTTTTGGCCTAGAAAACCTCCCTGAAGCATCCTGACAGCCAAATAGGGGTGCATGGAGACTCCTGGAAGGGGCAGGAAGGGGCCAATCAAAGGTGGTATTTGCCGGTTCTCCAGACCAATCAAAATTATCACTACCGGTTCTCCCAAACTGGTCAGAATTGGCTGAATACCATCTCTGGCTACAAGCATGTGGTTAAGGATAGGCCAAGTTGCATTAAATGCAAGTCTTTTGGACCATAGACTGATCCAGATGATTAAGAAGAAAATGTTATATTAAGTTCACATACTAAACTCCTTCACCTAAGATAATAATACAAAATAAAATATATACATTTTTTTAATGTGCAAAAGAAACAAGTGGATTATTTTACCATTCATATTAAAAACAACAAGGCACCAGGAAACATACTATTTGTCAACAAATATATATCATCATGCCTGCACATGCAACAAAACAGACTGTTGTGCCTGTTCAACATAACATACATACGTGTATTTCCAGTTCTAGCAAATATATAAAAGGCAGGTATATTCCGAATAACCAGGACAGAATAACCAGGCCTCTATGGCAGAAAACATGGATCTTATACATAAGATTCCAAGACCAAACAAGGATTCTGGGAACACTGGAAAAAGCATCTTCTGAATCACTGGACAGTAACTGCTAGCCTAAACAAGCAATATCATATTTTTAAAAAGAACAGATTTTTTAAAAAAAGGTAAAATTTTAATATAATATATTTACATATTAAATATTTTAACTTCTTATAAACTATTAAAACTTGATTATATTTTAATTGAAATCAGGTATATATTTTTGGAACTACAAATAAAGCTTTTTCTTAAATAACCACAAGGCTAGTTGTTAACTTAATAGTATATAAACAGGATAGTTACGTTTCATTCTGAGTCAATGTCTCTAATAAATAAATTGAATTAAAGGAGGTTTTTTAATGTAAATCAAGAACCAATCTTATTATTTTTCATAAAAAATATTTAGACTGAGCCTATCACACACAGGCATTTATTTCATTGTCATCAGATGAAAATAAACTGATCTAATCTTCCAAGTAACTTATCATACCTCTGATCTACCAGTCATGGACATTTAATTTTGCTTGCCACTTTGTTTTGTGAAGGTGGGACTGGGCCAAGGCACAGTGAAGCTGAAAGGAACAACACTGGAAAAAAGAACAGAAGACAAAATGGTCCAATGCACAACTTCCTATATTCCCATATTTAATCTTACAAAGTACCTCAGGTGTTGTTGAAAGAAAAATTATGCAAGATGTACACAATTAAAGAAAGGGACCCTGGCTTCTTACAAATAAATGAATTAATGGTCAATATGCACTATTCTATATCAGGGCTGTCAAACTTGCAGCCTGCGGGCTGGATGCATGATGCGCTGGCCATATCCCCACCCATGTCAGTGAAGGGGGGGAGTCATGACACGTAATGTGACACTGCCATGATGTTGTGAGTTTGACATCCCTGTTCTATGTGGAATAGAAGGAACTGTGATTTAAATAAATGAAGTTGAGAATAAACGGAACACTTAGTGAATGATTCAACATCTAGCAGGGGATTCAGACAATAATAAGTGATATTCCTCTTTGTTTTTTTAAAGGTATTTATAAATAAATGTGTAAGGAATACTTTTAATAATGGCAGAGGTGTATTGATTAAGGACATGAATGTGTGTCTTTTATATGCAGGCAAAGGTGTGTTGTTGTCTGTGAACCTGAATGATTTCCAGTGAATGTTAGACAGAATATATAATGCAGCTAGGAGTAAGGATCTGAAAATAAATGCACAAGAGACCAAAGTAATTGTGTCTGATAGGAAAAATGAAGTAGAATAGCAGGTAGATTAATTTGTATATTTAGGAAGATTTTTAAAGATGGGGAAATAGATATAGAAATATTAAGGCATGCTAATGGAATTAAATATCTCATTCTGGGGAAGAGTATTTATTTTTTTAAAAAGGCTGCTTCTTCCCACTTTCTTATAAAAGCACTAAGCTTAAAATTTAGGTTCACTCCCCTGCTCAGCCTAAAAATGCATAATTGTATTATAAATGTAATTAAGGAATATATAGAGTTTAAGAGGTTGGAAAGTGTACTTGAAGTTTTAACTATACATCAGAATAATTTTTCAGGAAGCCATAATTATGAGCTGGTAATATTATTTGACTACATAAGTACATAGCAGGATTAGAAACACTGTCATCATCATTTCATAGCTGATATATATGAGAGGGAAACATAATTTTGGTTTCATGTAATCGTTTTCTGAAGTCTTTGATTAAGAGTTCAAACCTGAACTTTTTAATGCAATATCATCTGAAATACTAGGCAGGGATAGTAAAGAGAAGTGTTATTCTCCTGCTTTGGATTAGAATATAGATTAACAAAGTTGGAAGGAATTTTGGAGGTCTTCTAGTCCAACCCGACCCAGAGAGATGGCCTAGAGGTAGAGCTCTCACCTCACAATCAGGAGGCTGTGAATTCAATCCTAGGCAGAGGCAATTATCCTGCCTGGGCAGGGCTTTGGACTATGCCCTACAATGTCCCTTCCAACTCTGTCAATCTGTGAATTCTGTGCAACCTCCTGCTCAGGCAGGAAACCCTATACCATTCAGACAAATGGTTGTCCAATCTCTTCTTAAAATCTTCCAGTGCTGGAGAATTCACAACTTCTGGAGGCAAGTCGTTCCACTGATTCATTGTTCTGTCAGGAAATTTCTTCTTAATTCTAGGTTGCTTTTAGATTTCAAGAGTAATCTAGCAAAAAGTCATCTAGATTTCTAGATTACTTTTTAGTAATCATAATAATCCCGTCAAAAGTTTAAGATATGTAAGCAGAGAAGGAAACATATATACACACAGGCTTACTTATCAATGTACATTATTATAGTGAAGAACTTGATTAAAATATCTATAAATCAGAAACACTCCCCCTCCAAAAAAACAAAGTTCATATATAGCTTCAGTTGAAGGCTTGGATGGTAACTATTCCTCTTCAGTCTTTTAACTAATGTCTTGCCTGTAAACAGTACCTGTTACAATACAGTTTAAGTTTTTTGCCACTTAACTTCAATGCCCCCAAAGATGGTAACCAAAACAGTCCTGTCCTCAAATCTTCCATGCACCTGTTTATATAAACTAATATGACCTACAGCTTATTTTAGGATCCAGGACAGGCAGATTAACAACTTCTGAAACACACACAGTTTGTGTTCTGAAAAAGGTAAGAATATTGACATTGCAATTTTAAGGTACACATGCTAGAGTATGTATCTTTAAGAAACATATTTTGTACATTCAGTATTTCAGTTGGAGCATAACACTGCATTTTCTTCTACTTTGGTATAATTTTAAAAGAAAATATACTGTATCTTAACCCCTGATTATTTTTAAATGATGGGTAAAATATTTAATATGCCTAAAATGTAAGATATGAAGTAACAAACACATCTGTGAACTCATATAATCAAACAAAGCTTATTGTGCAGCCATAGTTATTTTTAGTTCCTACTTGCTGAGAATCCTAGACAAGATTTTCAATTATTATTTCATGCACAGATAGCCTCATTCAGGTCTTCTTTCTCATTGGAAAGGGGACAGAACAGGTTTCTTAGGATCTTATTCCAAGTCCCATGCTGTGTCTCAAATGTGACCCTACATTGCCGTGTGACGCAGTATTTAGAATTGCAATATTGCAGGCTGAATCAGGAGTTTGATCCAGTCTGGATCAAGCTGGACTCAGCCTTCTATCTTTCCAAGGTCGATAAAATGAGGACCCTGATCGTTGGGGGCAATATGGTGACTCTGTAGTGTAAACTGTTTAGAGAAGGCTGTAAAGCATTATGAAGCAGTATATGTCTAAATGCTATTGCTATTACTAAGTGCTATTGCTAGCTTACAAAGGTGGTATTTATACCT
>JANHFQ010001838.1:101186-112727 GCA_032468035.1 Aparallactus werneri
GCTCCCGTTACTTGTCCCAGCTTCTGCCAACCTAGCAGTTCGAAAACATGTAAAAATGCAAGTAGAAAAATAGGGACAACCTTTGGTGGGAAGATAACAGTGTTCCGTGCACCTTCAGCATTTAGTCATGCTGGCCACATGACCACGGGGACATCTTTGGACAGCGCTGGCTCTTCAGCTTTTAAATGAAGATGAGCACCCCCCTAGAGTCAGGAACAACTACAACATATGTGCGAGGGGAACCTTTACCTTTACCTTTTTACATTCTATTAGTAATTCAAACTCATCAATACATAAACTGTAGTTACCATCCTGTAATTAAACCACACTATGGTTTTATTTGGGAGGAAACAAATTCTGCACAAATCACCTTGGAATGCCTGATCATTTTTTCCCTCTTACCAAAAGTTAAGTTGATTAAAGTATGTGCATGTTTCCTAAATTAGTAATTTCTAAGAATCTGCAGTGGGATTTCTTCATTAAAGGTAAAGGCAGTTGCTATTTATATTGCTCCCTACTTTCTCATGATTGATTCCTTTGGTATTGCCTCAGTTCAATTATGGACTAGATGAGAATAAACAAATGAAAATCAAGTTTGTTGACTGTTTCAACAAACCAGAAATTGACTGTTTCTGGATCTCCATGTAGTAGCAGTGGGAAGCAATGCATATCCACATTTACATTTAGTTAAGTTAGTAGCACATATTTTAATTATATTAAGTTTGATAGCTACATATGCTCTGTTTATAATAAAATTATCTCTGAAGAACCTCTGAAAGCTTCAGTTAATGCAAAATATAGTAGCTAAGTTGCTAAGTGGTAATGATGCAGAATCATATTATTTCCAGATTAAAAAGTGTCTATGCTACTAGTGGACTCCTCCTCAAGATGGCTGCTGAATGATATGAACTCTTATTTTTTTCCTGCCGATGATCTGCCAATTTTGCTGCCAAAACTGGTTCTTTGGCAGTGCTGCTGCCTGGATTTGAATTGCAACACTAAGAATGATCCAAGATTTATTTATTTATTTATTTGATTTATATACCGCCCTTCTCCTGGGACTTAGGGCGGTGTACAGGCAAAGATTAAAACACAAATAATATAACACAGTTAAAACAAGATTAAATAAATAAGCCCGTTAAAAGTTAAAAATTTTAAATTCAATATTAACCCCCCCCCATTAATCCAAGCCAGCCAACTCAAATAACCAGGTTTTCAGGTCCCTACGGAAGGAGCGGAGGTCGGGAGCCATACGAAGGTCCAGTGGCAGTTGGTTCCACCAGGTGGGAGCCCCCACAGAAAAGGCCCTCCCCCTGGGCCCAGCCTGATGACATTCCCTGGCCATCGGTTCCCAGAGGAGGCCCTCTGGGAACCGATGTAGCTAAATCATCTGATTTTCGGCTCTAAGGTGATGCGCACGCAGTATGCATTTGACACGTGCATCACCTTAGGCCTGAAAATCAGCTTATCAGCTGATTTTCAGGCCCAAAGTGCTGTGCACGCAGCATGCATTTGGTGCACGCATGCACTTCGTAAGCATGCGCATGCAAAATTCCCGCACCAGTGAACCGGTTGTTAAACCGGAAGAAACCCATCCCATCCCATCCCTGACTAGGACCCCAAGGTCATGCTCATAGTTACTGTTTTTGAGTCAAGTTTCACCTAATCTGTACTTGTACCTTTGGTTTTTTCTGCCCAGGTGTAAAACCTTGCTTTTCTCCACACTAAATTTCATTTTGTTGGATAGAGCCATTGTTCAAGACGCCAAGATCTTTTTGGATCCTGAACTTGTCTTCTGGGCTGTTACAACACTCCAACTGTTGTAATTCAGGAACATCTAGATAATGTAAATTTCCCACCTCTGAGAATATAAAAACATATGCTTTGGAAGCCAACTTAACTTAAACCAAAGGTTAAGAATTAAGCATGCTTAACTAACTTGTCTAGAAATTCAAAAACCATGGAAGCTCATTTCTCCAAAACTTGACAGATGTGGAAAAAAATCCACAATAATCTTAGGTTATTCCTGCATCTTTCTTCCTGACATCTAATATAGCTATATGAGAAAGGAATGGCCACAAGGTTCTTTATAGCTAAATAAAAGTGATGTAAAGCAGAAAAGGGGCAGCATTAATAGTATTCCAGGAAATATGAAGGCTATTGACCTAACACAGGAGACTGATTATAGTTTCTTTGGAGTGATACCAGTTGGCTAATGTCATTGGCAACAACGCATTTGTCATACATTCATCAATACTCAGAAGAAAATAGTATCTGTTTCAAAAGCCTGTGAAACTCATTTGATCAGGGATACTGGTGGGACAAATGAAAAATATTTGTGTGTGGAACACATGAAACAATAGCTCCATCCTATTACTTTTAGCTCTCTGGAAAAATTACGGTATGTCTGCCTTTAGCCTCAATGCCTCTCTGCAGTTTAGATTTTCAACTCTGTAGGTGACTACACACTGCAGAAAGCTGATGCATACTTTTATAAAAAAAAAAAAAATGCCAGTAGGACGTACTCTTAGAACCAAATTGTACAATCAGAAGAACCATGCAGTATAGGTCTTGCTCGATTGTATCATTTCAAATAGTAGGTGGAATAATTTACATTTTAAAAAAAATGTTGTGAACAAGATTAAGCATAGCTTTTGGGGGGGGGGATTAACATTTGTTTCAAAAACTCACAATGCTGATTCAACCAGAAATAATAGTAGGTCAAAAGAATAAAATATGTGAAAAGAACATATGAAAAAAATGCTTCTATCATGACACCTTTAACTCTCTTGACTATTATTGTCTGTTCCACCCACACATAACTTACATGGCATAGTGCAAATGAGGCAGTTTCAAAAGCTGCTAGTAGGATTTTTTTGAGGGCTTGTCCCTAAATAGGGTTAAAATTGTTTTTCTGACCTCTACACAATGCTGAACTGTAATTCCCAGCAGCTCTACCAATACTGCAAACAGTAAAGGATGCTGTGGTCTCAAATGTTCTCCACTTCAGTGGTGGTCTAGAAATTAGGCAAGCTACTACATTGAAGTTAAGAAGCAGAGGGTCACTTTTTTAGAGTGTTATCGTTATTAATTCAATAGCATTAGGGGCAACAAGGCATTTCTCATACATCAGTAACTTTTTCTATTTTGAATAATTTTCAAAATAAGCAACAGAAAGGAGAATCACCACATAATTCATTGTATGATAAGCTGAAATAAATGACAATAAAAATAGAAAAACCACCCATTACAAGCATTTTATATCATGGATGGGTTTATAGAATCATGAATAAAATGGCCTAAGGAAAACATGATTATAGCACTTGGATGTCTCAACTTACAAGAAATACAGGAGTATATTTTTTAAAGTGTGGCAATGTTTAGATTAGAAAATTATGCTATATTATAATAAAATGATATAATTATAAAATGATATTACCTACACTGTGACAACATGCCCTAATACTGCACCATGTGAATGCCTGATCATGTAGCATACCTGTGATAGGGATTTGGGACATTTATGAGATATTATCATTCAATCTTTTTAACTTTTGTGTGTAAATATACACACAACACACACACAGTAGTATATACTGTACTAGACTGACATATAATTTATGACTTACTGTTAATACTTTAACACAGTAACAATCTGAAATATTTTCATTATATAACTGAGTGGGCGGTAAGACTTTGATGAAAACATTGTCACTTTCCAAATGCACAGTTCTTATGATGAAAGAGTTTGATAGGAATCTACACATGTTCTATCTTGGGACCATGATTTCCCATCAACTTTTGTTTTAACCGCATCTCAAAGGGGTAATGTTAATCAAATTCTAAGAACCACAGCCTTAAATACTTCCAGGTTCAGACATTCTACAATACACACTTAACTCAGGAACTAAAGCTGGTTTTCCTGCCTTTGTTAATGTTTCCATGAATTTGCCATTTTGCACTTGAGCATAAGTCTTATAACAACTTCCAAGAAAAGCTCATCCCAGTTTTTAAGAAGGGCTGTTGGGGTAAGCTGCATTTTCTTTCCATAACATACTTAACCTTTGGCTTTTATCATCAGTTATGGTTTTATTCTACGAGAATGAAAGTAATTATGATACATACTCTTAAAACCACAAGTATCTAGCTTATATGTGCAAAAAACCACTATAAGATTTGTTTTCTCACGAGTATGTGTGCAAGTATATAACTGCACAGGAAAGTAGTTCTGTGGCCAGGATGGTTTTCATGTATTTTCTTGGACCACAAACTCATGAGTGGAGAAAGAACTGTCTTTTGAACTTTATATATAAAAATATAAATGTTGTTTATATTGTTTCTCTAACAATTATAAAATGCATAAAAATATATGCAATTAATGGAATATTGTATTGTATGAAAATAATGTGTCTTCTTAGAACCTAATGAATCTGAAAACATCGTTGCAATTTTCTAATTAAATTATAATGCTGTATGAATTGGAAAAGAGACATTCCTATCAATTTGCATACAATAACTAAACGTTTATTTATAGTTATTTAGGATAAGCAGCATTTGATCTATCAATAGAATTTTAGAACTTCAATCCTCTATTATGTCATATATTTAACCATGAGGAAGCCAATAATTATTCTTGTACATAAACACACCTTAATATTTATTTAATAAACACCCCCCTCAAATGACAGTTTACGTACTCACTCAGGCATGCATATATTTTCTGTAGATCTAATTAAATCACTATATTCTACTCTATTCTGCATAAAGTACTGTATCTTTGCATGATTTGAATGCTGAAAAAGTGATTTGTTTTTTTTTGCTGGAGCACAGTTAACCTTTCATTTTTCAAGAATACTACTACCCTTTGATTTTAGATAACAAAATAACAATATAGCCTGATTCATATTTTTTTCTCAAGAATCATTCTCTGAACTCAGCTTCATCCTATTTTCATAGTGCTACAAGTTTTTTTTTTTTTAATTGTTAAATCTAGAAGTTTTGTAGTCTGAGTTTTGTTGTTAGGCTTCTTTAACTCCATGGTTTTGTTTCTACAAAAATAGTTTCTTTCAAAGCCTCAGCAAAGAGAGAGAGAGAGAGAGAAAGGGGGGGGGAGAGTATGTCTCAGCAAAAGAACTGTTCTTTCTCACCAGATGTGTAACGGTGTTTCGTCTTTCACTATAGACAAGCTGGAGCCGACTTCTTCCGCTACCCAGGCCTGTGCTACATGTCTTACAACAACACAAATGTAAGTCTCTTCCTTTCCACACATGTTAAACTCATTTCCAACTATTGGGAAAACACAACACTCTCCTTATTGCTGT
Source organism: Aparallactus werneri (assembly GCA_032468035.1). Taxonomy (NCBI): domain Eukaryota; kingdom Metazoa; phylum Chordata; class Lepidosauria; order Squamata; family Lamprophiidae; genus Aparallactus; species Aparallactus werneri. The sequence goes on from JANHFQ010001838.1 coordinate 106,508, forward strand.
TGTCAGATGATGCAGTTTATTTTATATACTCCTGGCACCAGAAGCAGACAATGATTGGTTCAGGACGCTCTGATGGCTGTGAATTGTTTACAGACAAACATCTTGCTTTTGTTAAAAAAACAACAACAACAACCTGTGTGTCAGCAACAGAGTGAGGGGGAAGGCATGTTTCAGGAATGAATAAAATAAACTTGATCTTCTAACAACTGCAACTTGCATGCATAAAGGCACAAACATACTGGCACAGCAATATTTATATTCTTGTATGTTTGTGGGTTTATGCAGGCACAGATACGCACAAACACAAACATGGGAGAGGGCAAGAAAAAGATGTACTCTCCTCCAACTTATTTTAATGTGCTAACTATATAAAATATGTCATATTTTAAGCTATCATGCACCATTCAGAACCGGTGACTTATTCTTGACTTCTAACTTAATATATTTATCATCTACTATGTCATAAACACACCACAGTCGACAGACTTGAACAACAACATAACTGAATAACTGATGTTTAATCAATTAATATTAAAAATTGTGTATGTGGGTATGCTTGTGTGTATGTGTGTGTTGGGGTGTTCTTCCACTAGCATTTTTTGGTAAGATTTGCTGTTAAGATAAACAAACAAGAAGACCTTGTTTTCCGGCAGCCTGGCCGAGATGAATGGTTTTCATTTTCTTGCCGTGTAAGCTCTGGAAGCTTTGCCAAGCTTGCTCAGGTTAAGCTCCCTGCGTTTTCACTTCCTGTAGCCCTGCTTGTCAATCACTTCCTGGCATATGCAGTGACAATTTCCATCTTTAGAGCTTGAATTTCCATCTCCTCCAAACATGTCTCCCAAGGCCACGCTTAACCCTTTGGGTTACCATATCTAATAAATTATTCGCCATCTTTCCAAATGTAACCAAATACTGCTTGCATATTTGCTTATTGCAAATAAAAACGACTTTGCTTTTTTTTTCCTCCACAAAAACCTTGTTCTGCATTTTGCATATTGTAAAAACACAATTATGCTAACATTCTTACTAAAATGTCTTATAATTTTGGTTTCAGCAACCTGTTTTCCCCAACAATTGTATCCTAATTGGTTTATGAGCTTTTAAAAAAACTTTCCATTGATAGTTAATATTTTCTTCCTGTATTCATGCGTACCAGAACTCTCTGCTTAAATTTTTTTTCCATAACCTAATCCAATTCATCAAAGGCATCCTAACAAAATTACAAGGTCTGGCAGTATCTTTGCCTTTCACCTGATAAGGCTCTAACAGAAGCAGCATATGGTTTCTATCAGGATACTTCTTATAGAATAGTTTTTGACAGCTTTGCTTAAATCCCTTCCCCCACTTTTTCTTTTTCACATACTCAATACTTACTCTATAATGCTCCTTGTTCTGAAAGCATATATATGTCTCAGCTTCACTAAATATATATATATGTGTGTGTGTGTGCCCTTGCTTTAAAATGTGCTTGATTAATATTATTAAAGAATCATTTAAAAATGATTTCTAATGATACGATTATCCTTGGATGATATTAATATTTAATTACCCCACATGTCCTATATATGTCAGTTTAGACATAAATCCTATTCATTTCAATAAGACTTGCTCTAGCTAAGTAGATATAGGATTGCAGTATTAACTGTGTTTATTCAGATGTGTTTATTAAAACCCATTTTATTTTGGTATTCTATAATTCTTCTGCATCTCCATATGTATATTTGGACATTCTGCATTGAAACTCATCCTCTTTTTCCATTCTAGATATTATTTTCCTCTCTGTATTCTACATTTCTGTCCCTCCTTCCCTCCCTCCCTCCCTCTCTCTCTCTCTCACTCTCACTCTCTCACTCACTGTCTCTCTTTCTCTCTCTCTCTCATCATGTCTTCCCTGCCCCTTTGTGGTTTTCCAAGTAGAGGTTTCTCAATTGTTCAGCCACTTCCACTTTTAATATCTCCATCCCACAGGAATCTCCTCTTCCTGCAAATACATTTGACATTTCTTTTACTGCCTTTGCATCCCATTGATCTTTAAAGACCGACTATGTATCAACTACCACCTTTTTCCCTCCTGGTGCCATAGGTCTTTATGAACTTCCATTTTTGAGCTCTACCTAGTACCTCGTCCCACATGTCTCAATTATTACACTTACTTTTCTGTTCTCTATAGTGCTGGCTGTTCTGTTTGTAGTACTACCATCTCTCTACACCCCTCCGCTTGTCACCTCTGTTTCTATATTTTTTTATATATATCACAGACCTTTTTCCGTGCCTCAAGCACTTCTTTTTCTCATCTGCCTCTATTTTTACTTTCTTTTTCTCTTCCTTGCCTTATCTCCAGACCTCCGTGTTGACTTTGGCAATAATAACACAGAAGATTTTCATTCTCCCAGAAATCTATAATAGGGGGAATTCCAGGTGCAGGTGAGCTGAATAGCGTACAGAAGATCTACCCCCAGCCATATGTTGTAGAGACCTGATTTGGGCAAAGAAATAACATTTCCAGCTTAGCAATTTGGATTGTGTTTAAGGTAGTGAATTCATTGCCAAGCTGATCTTATTTCCATAGTATTTTTCTCTTCACAAGTCATATATTGCAGAAATATTTCATATAATAGCGATGCATTAAAATCAATGGGAACTTCCCTACAAATTTCAGAAAGAGCAATGTATACACATGATACATCTTCATAGCAAATATACTAAGTGAGTCAATTTGCATATAAACTATGTAAAAGAACTTCATTTGCACTGTACACCTAAAAGTACAATTGACAATCTCTATCCAGAGATGTTCTTAGCAGGAGATATCTATGCATTCAAATTCAACTAGGCCCTTAGAATCAATGCCAGATTTGCATAAGAAAATAAAGTATGTTTTATCTGGAAATATTTCTTCTTTAAGAATTTATTTGGAGCTAAAAATCATACTCAAGTGGGAAAAAACCCCCTCCTAAATCTCTTCTGTAGTAATTACCTACGCTCCTTAAAGAAGCCTAAGAATGAACATTTTACAATAAATTGTACTGTTTTCATTGCATTATGCAAATTAAATGACAACTTGTCATTTAAGAAGTTAATAAACAGTCACCGTTTTGCAGGTTATCCAAATGCTACTGAATAGACAACCTTGGATCCCTAAATGATGCGTAATTAAAATTATTTTTAAAATCCTCTTTGACAGGCCTGGGCTTAGCCAAAAAGTAAATGACATTAAAGAAGACAATGAATTTAATTTTATTTAATGTCCCTTTTTGCAGATCCTCATTTACATAGCATTTTTTAACAAAAGCCTTGACCTTATAAATGCTGGCATTTGTACAGCTTCTGCAGAGTTGGATTTAATCATGCTTTCACAAAGCCATGAGGGAAAAGCTTTAAGTTCTCTGGTTGGATATGGAGTAGGAATAAAAACATTGGGACTGGTCAAATGTTTATCCTCCTTGCTTCTGAAAACAACCTGACAAGAAGATGTAAAGGTCTAGGGAATAACCCATTGCTGTTTGTAAGGCTTGGTAATAATCATACATAATCGTTTGGAAATATAGCTAATAAAAAATATAATGAGTGTTCAGCAAAATCGGCATTAGGCCCAAATTACATGATATTAATACTTGAACAGGTGCAGAAAGGCTCTTTAAATGAGGTAAATGAATAAAATGTCCCAGAGCACAACTGTGTGCACTGACAAAAAGTCAATCACATGAATAATTCAGTGAGTAGGACTGCCAGCAAAGGTCAGCTTTCTTTGACCTTTGTGACAGGAAGTGAAAGGAAACACTGTTGACTAAAAAATAAAAAAAATAAAAAAAAAAATAAAAGGACCCCTTCCAATCAGTCTTCAGCTACCATTCTGCAATTACTTTAAAGGCATAAACTTTAGTGACAAGTGAAATAAAGCTATTTCTTTCTAACCAAGTTTGGTCATCTTGCCACCATTCTAAAAAATTAATAAATGTAGAGGTCATAAAATGTTTACCTCTCAATGAAACGCAACGCGAAAACAAGAAGTTAGACAAAGACAATGAAAGGTTAAACTACAGAGAAGCGTGTGGTATGTCCCCCCCCCCCCGAAAACAATGTCAATTATGTATAAAATCTGAGGTCATCTGAAAAATATTTTAAGAGCCCACAGAGCTGAAAGTTTGAAACAGCTGTTAAATATGACAAAACTTCTGTACCCCCACAAAAAAAAAGCCTAAATCTATTCCAAACTCTGTATGGAAGAAAATGGGATAAACAGATGTCTGGCTTTTATACAGAAAAGTAGAACACACTTGGAATTATAAGTCTTCTTAACTCTATAGAATAATGCCAGATTTATAGAGGAGGGAAAGTATTTACTACCCATAGAAATGCCAACTAGCAGTACAACTGTGATAATACCATCTGGAAAAATGATGCCAGGCATGCTCTCGGCAACACTTTTCAAGTTCATTCCGTGCGCACAGGCAGATCTGCCATTGTTTTACTAACAAGTTGCTCCTTAATGGGATTGTAGTTTGGAAATCCTGTCCTTCTCTATTCCTTCCTAATCAGCTGCTGCAGTGTTCAACAGTTGAATACTGCGATCTCACATAGATTCTAGCCAAACAAGAAAAGGAAAAGTCAAAAAGATGTCTTCTACCAGGAATTTTCGTAACTTCACGTAAAATATTATGGTGGCAAAAAAGAATTATTTTCGCACACAGTGTGGTTTTGGTTTAGCAGTTATAGCAGTATCCTGTAATCATTTATAGGCAGTGGAATGTATGAGTGAAATAGGATAGATTTATCTCTTCATAGTTGTGATATGTAGACAATGGGTGTTCCTAATGAGGAACATCTGCTTTTGTGCTCGCCCAGAAAACATTATTCCACTATGAAAATGATACTGCTATCCTTTTCAGCAGGCCCACATAAAAATAAGTTATTTTCTTTTATTTCTTTTATTTGTCTTTCTTTGGGGCAGTTTTATTTCCCATGGAGACTTTTCGGAGGCATCCCTTTGGCTTGAATTACTTTATAGTATTATTTTTGTGGACTGTATCTGTTACATGGATTGCATAATTGTAAAGACAAAGCAGTGTCCCAAAATTGTAATAATTGAAAACGTATTCTTAAGAATGTTTTTTAGCAGAAAAATACACAAAAATAGTCTATGGGGGCAGGGAGATAAGTACTGAGTATTTTATATAGTGTGGAATTTTAAAACCCTGATGAAAATATTTTTATTTTCTTTATTTTATCATATTAATGTGAAATATTTGATTTACATGTATATGTATGGCTTCTCTATGTATGATTCCATGTTACTAAGGTAAAACAGTAATTGTTAGAAAATACAGATCGTACCTATTTTCTATCCATTCTATTACAACTATCTAAAGCAGGTTGTGGTTTCATCAGAACAATTGCATGGTGAAAGATCACAATACGTATCTGAATTTTTTATTAATATTCACGGGATAAAAACCTGTAATCAAAATGTGACATGTATATACAAATGTCAAAAAGATATAGTATAGAATGATATTTATATAATTTTTAAACGAAGGGATATTTCATGTGATTAACTAACCTACCATTTTAACTAAAGTTTTATTCTGTGGGCTGAAAAGGTGATACAATCCAGATATTTTGCTCTACCATCAGCAAATTTAAATGGTAAACTAAAACACATGCATCAGTCCAAGATAAATTATTATTAGAAATCTGAAATGCAATTTGATCCTCCCCAAAGACTAGACCAATATTGCTATTCATTTTTCCAAAGTATATTTTCCTTTCATGAGATGGCTAAAGTAATTTTATGTAAGCATTAAATGCAACTGTTTTTTTAATGTACCTCAAATATTGAAAGTGCCATAAACATCATTTCCCAGAGCAACAAAGTATTCAACAAAGTGCTAATAGTATTTTGTCATTATAAGTGACATATCTTTTATAAAGCTAAAATATACATTCTTTTTATATTATGCAAAAATGATCTTACCTTTAAAATTCTTAATGTATAAGGTGATTAAAATTCCTATAAAATTGCCATATCCTCAAATTTAGAAGCACAGCAGATTTTTCATCAATAATTAAGATCTCAAAAGCATTTATGTACAGTGTAAGTGGAATTTCAATCTCCTTTATTCAAATAAACATGATAAGCCCATTATCTACTTTTTATTTTCTTGTATTTCTGGAGTATTACAATATAACATGATCTGGGTAAATATGCTGAAATATAAAA
>JANHFQ010001838.1:206885-218411 GCA_032468035.1 Aparallactus werneri
GGCCAGGCGGCTGATGGGGGAGGGGAGAAAGAGAGAGAGAGGGAGGGAGGGAAAGAGGGATGACTATACCTGGGCGAAGCCAGATAATCAGCTAGTTTTACATAAAATTGTTTTATAGTAACTTGTGGCAAAAATAAACACTGAAAATATTATTTGGTATTGATAATCTTATTACATCTCAGTTAAATTTCAGCTCTGCAAGGGCAGTGAGATTCAATAATAGGTAGCTTAGAATATCTCAGTCAGGTATCCTTCTTTAAACTCCAGAAAATGTCCTATATTGCTGCATAGAATGGAGCATATGCTGAAGTTCAATACTCAGTTATTGATAACTGCTGACAGACATTCTCTGACAAACAAGATATTCTTGTAATTTGTGGAAATCTTAAAAAATCATCTCTATTTTCTTTGACCTTAGCGTGATATCTTTTGTAATACGGTTTGACTCAAGAGAAGAATGGATTAGGTAACTTATGACTGGTATGGCTACATGTTCATTTGGCTGGGAGCACTTCCTTAGCTAAGTATATCAGTGGGATAAAAATTAAAGGAGACGCCAATTACCATCTCTGATCTCAAAAGCTGCAGATAAGACCAATCACCCCTTAAGGGTGATATTAAAACTCACTCTGCTGAATATAAAGCATTAAAGTAGATGGCCTTTAGACAGACAAGGAAAATGAGGATGGCATTAGCTTGCATTATTCTGATCAACCGCGCCAACAAATCCAATCCTCCGTAGAAATGCTATTAGTGTCAGCCTTCTTTCCTTCCTTTCCCCCACCACCACCAAAAAAAAGGGAGAGGAGGGAAAAGGCTTTGTGTAAAGTCCCTGAAGGAAAAGAAGCAACTAATGTCATTAATGTGTTAACAGCCTCTGGTCACTTAACAGAGTAGTTTTAATAGGCTCTAGAGGGGAAACATGTCCAGCCCTTTTTCAGCCAAAGGGTAGGTTAGAGCTGTGTGTGGGTTTTGCAGATAGTGGGTTAAGTTCCTGGGGGATTTGCCTGCCTTGTTATATATTTGCAAATGTACTTTTAATAAAGCAAATGATGGCTAACTACAATTAAGTACCAAAGGTGGCTCTTTTAACAAGCACATGCCATTGCACTGATAGGTTTAATTACATTATAAAGCTCACTGGAAAACACTTCAGGAAAAAGATATGGGGGCATCACCGATTGCAACATTAGCATATAACAAGTCACTAGTGATTTCACTTTCCTGTCATAAGTTTGCTCTTGCATTTGAATTCTGAATTACATTTCAAGTCTCTTAAAAACAGATTTTCCCATAATCCTCCCCCCCATTACAAATCTCTTTACAGGGGCTTTTCCCCCCTCCTATAATAAAAGTACTGTGAAATCGCCAAAGGTCTGGGCTCAACACTGTTTAATTATTAACACTAGAGGGCTAAAAGAAAAGGTAATATCGAACAATTGAATTTTTAGAAATATGAAGCCAAGTTTTATTTAAAAAATAAAATGATATTTTCAGGTGAATGTTTTATTTCAAAAAGAAAAACATGATGGCCAACCACTGTTTACTTTTAAGGGATGACACTGAGGACAGTTCTCACTGCACTGTAGGTTTCTCCTTAGCTATGAGGAAAAACTCATTGGCATAAGAAAGAATACCTGTATAGATTGTGCTGCCTGTCTTCTCCTCCTGTTATGGCGTGTAGGCGTGACCATGGGAGATAGAAGGAAGATCCACATACAAGGAAACAGCCTGCTAAGGAGTTCAGTCCACAGGTAGTGATAAGCATGAGAAGCGTTTATGAAGAGACCTTCCCTACTTCTTGGGAACTAAAAATAGAGGAGGGGAGAAATACTTTCAGCCTTGTAAGAGTGATGGCAGCTCTGTCAGGTACTCCAGATAAGAATAACAGAGCAACAGAGTTGGAATGGACCTTGTAGATCTTCTAGTCTAACCCCCTGCTCAAGCAGGAAACCCTATACCACTTCAGACAAATGGCTGGCCAGTCTCTTCTTAAAAGTCTCCATTTGAAACTGGAGGAAGGTATTTTGCGAAGATTAATTGTTCTAAATCAGGAAATTTCTTCTTAGTTCTATGTTTTCTCTCTCTTTGATTAGTTTCCATTCATTGCTTCTTGTCCAGGCTTCAGGTACTTTGGAGAATAGGTTGACTCATTCATCTTTGTGACAGCACCTTAGATATTAGAACACTACTATCATGTCACCACTAGTCCTTCTTTTCATTAAACTAGACATACCCAATTCCAGCAACCATTCTTAGTTTAGACTCCAGTCCCCGAATCATCTTTGTTGCTCTTCTCTGCACTTTTTCCAGAGTCTCAACATCTTTGTTATATTGTGGCAACTAAAACTGGATGCAATATTGCAAGTGTGATCTTACCAAGGCATTATAAAGTGGTACTAACACTTCATGTGATTCTACCCTTCTGTTAGTGCAGCCTAGGACTGTATTGGCTTTTTGGGCAGCTGCAGTACACTGCTGGCTCATATTTAACTGTTTGTCCACTAGGGCTTCAAGATTCTTCTCACACTTACTACTAGAGAGAATATCCGAATGAGCTAATCAAATTTTATTGTAAGGTTACATTAAGAGAACCTCCCCCCTTTCTGTCTTTTTAGTGTACAGAAATCCAGGGAGGGTCCCTTCTGAAATGCTTCTCATGTGTTCTCCCCATCTGTGTACAGGTAGTCCTTGAATTAGGACTACAATTGAGCCCAACATTTCTTTTGCTAAGTCAGTCATTTGTTAAGTGAATTTTTGCCCCATTTTACAACCTTTCTTGCCACACTTATTAAAAGAATTATTGCCGTTCTTTAGTAACATAGTTGTTAAGTGAATCCTCACTGACTTTGCTTGTCAGAAGGTCACCAAAGGGATCACTGCAACCATCGTAAATATGAGTCAGTTGCCAAGCATCAGAATATTGATCACATGACCATGGAGTTGCTGCAATAAGTGAAAAATGGTCATGAGTCACTTTTTCCAGTGCCATTATAACTTCGGCCACTAAACGAACTGTTGTAAGTTGAGGACTACCTCTACTGACCTACCTCTTATCAGAATATTGCCTTTCTTGTGGGTCCTCCTCCTGTTTCCCAAGGTTATTTCTACATACCATTACATCTCTTCACTATCCTATTCTCAGAAGAAGAGAGGAAGGTGATTTTATAGTTTAATGTTTCAAATTACAAACAAAAATCTCAGATGCCAGCTACCTGGATATTTTTCCAGCCCCAGGCAATATTTTTAAGTGCACACAATCTATCCTGCCTCTCCCCATCCTTTTAGCTTTCCACCTGATTCTAGTAGTTCTGAACCAGCAAAGAGTTATGCCAGTAGCATCTGCGGTGTAAATTTATAACTGAGTGATGGTTTCTGACATTTATGTATATACAAGCTGCTACATCTTTCTCCATTCTCCCTTCCATGACAGCTCATGAAATTTCCTTGTCAGAATCTGCTATTTTCTTGCAAGAGTGGCACAACCTGATGGATGAGAGGACCCTCCAGGAAAGGAAGGTGATGTAGAATCGTTTGAAGATTTTGAAGAAGCACTAAAAGTATCTGTCAGAGATACTTTAGATTTACAAATACTAGAACTGGTCCATGAGGCTGAAGTTTATGGCCCAGACCTGAGTTTTAAAATAATTGCGTTGGAATTCACTAGGGTCAGAAGAAAAAGCTTGGACCAGAACTTAGAATATACTCTTATCGATCTTTGATTTGCAAACAGCTATTATTAGCTTTCATGATAAAAGTCTAAGAAATGCCTTTTTTTCAATTGCAATTTTAGCTCTCCCTCTCCTTCCCTCTCTCTTTCTTTCTTTAGAGAAAATATGAAATATTAGGAAAATTTTCTCTAGGTAGTATTGTCCAGATATGATGGGATACAATTCCCAATATTCTTTATCAGTTAGCTTGGGATTCTAGGAGCTGTACTCCAATGAATCTAGAAAGCATGAAGAAAGAAGCACTGGAGAAAGCTGTACCACATTAAGAGTTTTAATAGAAGTCTGCATTTGTCTTACTGGTTGTGAAACCAGTATGTGGGATAATTCTGGTTCCCATGGCTTTTGGCAGCCTGGATCTGGTAGCCTCACTCAAAATGCCAAATTGCACGTAGACATCATGCTGAGCAGCACTGACTACAGCCAGGAAATTTGAGTAGCCCAACATGTTTTGCTTTCTTTTCAATCAGCAAGAAACCCCTTCCAGCAAAAGAATATATTATTTTAGTTAATATTTCCTGGTTTGCATTAGGCTACTAAAATTCTCCAGCTAAGCTCATCCTCATCTAGTCTGAGGATAAAAATGGGAATCAGAAGACCTCTGAGGAAACTCATTGCCAAATCCTGGTACATTTGGGGGTGCACATCTGGGCTCTCCCAACACCTGCTCCTCTCCTGTGAATCTAAAGGAAAATCTCAGGAACAAGGGAGACAAGAAAGCAACCATAACACTTTTTGGGCTCTGTGCTCCCTAAACTCTTCTCAACTTCCCCTCTTCTCCTCTTCAGAGATCATTTGCAATCGAAGGACGAAGTCATATTTAAAACAGAAGAAAAGAACCACGTAAAATTCTCTCATGGAACAGCAACCCAACCCACAGGATCCCGTTATGAACCAGGAAGTCTGAGGGGGAAAAAGGGTTGAAATATTCCAGCTGGTCAGATCTGCAAGCCAGACAGACTGTTACTTTGGATAAGACCAATTCAAGATATGACACGATGCATTACGACTTTAAAAAGAAGTGCATGATAAAGAGGAGGAGTAGGAAGAGAAATTAACTTGCAAAAATCTTGCCACTCTTCTGGCGTCCCACCGCAGCTCTACAGTAAAAGTTTGGATTAAGGCGGAAGAGAGCCCCCCCCCCATGAATTTTATTTCCTTCTTCTCATCATATTCCTTTCCCCGCAGTTCTTTCTTCTTCGTCTCCCGGGGGAAGCGACGGGCCTTCGCCCAAATTTAGGAGGGCAACCCTTTAACGTGCAGCCGGCTCGCTTTCAGCACCACCGTTCCTCCAGCGGTTTGCAAAAGAGCGAAGGCGCAGTCAAGTGAGGGCAAAGACGGGTCGTGGTAACGTCGGCGGACCCAACAGCGCATGCTCAGCGCCACTGCCACACGCTATCCAGGCTGCCCGGCCTGGCAGCTGCGCTGGCTGACGCAGTCCTAAAATGTCGAGCGGGTTGGACTTACGCGGTCGGGCTGAGGGGCGCAGAACTCCTCCGGCCGGCCTCGCCGCCGATCCTCCACTAAGTTCATGGAGGCCCGGCCCAGGCTGTCACTCCACCTCTGTCCGCGCTTAAGCTAGCTGGGCCGCTACTCAGGGGACTTCGCGTCCGGCACTCCGCCCCCTCTTCTCGATAGCCAATCCTCTTAATTCAGCCGCGGAAGGCAAAGGCTCCGTCGCCCGCGCTCTTTTGCTTAGAGTGGCAAGGTCCCGACCGGCAGCCCGGCAGCTTTCCCGGGGGCCGCAGTTCCGTTACATGCAGAAGTATCGGGCCTAGAAGCCCAGGACGCAACTCCGGGGCTGAACGTGCCGCACTTGCCGCAACTAAGTCGCCAGGGCCACCTTGTGTTGTTCAGTTCGCTGCGGCCAGCTCACAATGACCAATTCACCACAAGACAACTCGCCACAGGACAATTCAACAATTCAATTTAATTATTTAAAATACTTAAAACATTTTGTCATTCACATGTCATGTTGTGCCTCCTTTATTATCCTTTCTTTAGTGATTCTATTCCACCATTTCTTCCATAGAAGTGTAGGTCTTGTTCCACACCCAGTTGTCCTGGGATGAGTTGGCTGCAGTGAGTTGAAATCTCAATACCAAGATTCTTCTGTTCCTTTCCACCATGTGGAACACATAAATGTTCATATATTACAAGGATCAGAAAACTTAAGTATCAACTTTATCCCTATAGATAAGGGGTTTCCAGACAGATTTAAATAGAAGAATGTTCTGGAAAGTTTCCTCATGTAGATAATTGTGATTCTATTTACAGTATTCATTTCAATATTTAGAACTTGTTCAAGAATTTCAGGTACAGTATTTGATGTTGGAAAAAAACCGAACCTATTTTATGATACTCCCAGTAACTTCAGAGAAACTAAGAGCTTTATGTTATGCATGAGGAAAAATCTCCATTGGAATGTTGGAAACAGTATTGTGCAATAAACAATGACATACTATACACATTTCAACTTGCCAAAAGTAAAGCCTTTTCTGCAGAAAATGTTGACCCTTGAAACTTTTACAGCCCATACTTTCTTTCTCCCTATTTCATTTTCATCTGATTATTTCATTCTCTTTCCATATTCCAACTCCCCCCAGATGTGTCTGATACAGATATTGAAACTAGAAGTCTAAAACATTGTAGCAGACTCTAATTTTGTCCTAAAGACAGGAATGTTCTTGGGTACAGTGATACTTGCGGTCTTCTAATATGAAAAAAGATAGTAATAGCACTTAGCACTTAGACTTATATACTACTCCATAGTGCTTTACAGCACTGAGCAGTTTACAATGGCAATATATTGTCCCAATCTATCTGTGTCCTCATTTTACACATCTTGGAAGGATGGAAGGCTGAGTCAACCTTGGATCGAACTCTTGGCTTTTGGCAGAGTTAGCACGCAATACTGCATTCTACTTACTGCACCACCACGGCTCAGGAGTACAGAAAAACCATTCATGAATATTAAGAATTGCTAGGTTAAACAACAACAAATTATATCTGGATACCCTTTTTTTGGTAGATGTTAAATATAATGCTATTACCTCTAATTCCACATCTGCTCGTGTATACATACCTGCTACTGCTTGTATGTCATGCAGCATTTTGCTAAAACAATATGTAGGTCTCAATTCTAACCAGTTTAGATAATTTCTCTTGTAGTTTTCAGCTTTTCTGCACAAAGTAGAATTTAAGATAGGGTTGATATAAGTGTATTGTGTTATATTTATTCCCATGTTCCTATCTCCATCCCACCCTCTCTTTCTTCCTTGTTTATTCCTTCCTCCCTATCACAAAGAAGAAAACTATGATTTGCAGGGAGACTTATTTAGAATTCTGATTTGTTAAGAAGAGAATCTAGTCACTAGAGAGTGGTTATAGTTTCCTCTACAAACGTTTTCTGATCTACATTAGTTTAGCTGAATTACACTACAGTTCCACCAGTTTCAGAACAGGGGAGACATCATGATATTAAAAATGACTGCAGATGTGTATATAAAAACTTAAGGAACTGCACCGGAATAAACATTTTGAGAACTAAAGCAATTGCCATCTGTGTAACTGTTCAAATTATTATACAGATGGCTATATGCATGAAATCCAAAAATATTAGATTCTGATCTTAGCTTCTAGGCAAAAATATTAAGATTAGTTTGTTAGTTGGCACTTAAGAGGCACCTATGGAACAGGTGCCTGCTCTTACTCAGTTAATATTATATTAACATATTTATGTTAATAGATGTTGACTCTTAGCAACATGTTGATTTTCTCCATGCCAATGTATCTCTGTTTTTTTTAATGTTTTCCAATGTACTGATTGCCATCGTAACTGAATACATCCATTCTGCTGGTGGTAATCTTTTTCTTCTCTTTCCTTCCAGCTTTTCCAGCATTAAAGCCTTCTCTGGATGGTTGGTCTTTTTTACATATTATGCTTGAAGTAGAATGGTCATTTATTTATGTCTTAAGTGTGTACTCTTGGTTGATTTGTTCAATAGTCTATTAGTTTTTTTTCTTGGCTGATTACGGTATTCTCAGAAGTCTTCTCCAACATCAAAATTCACTTCTTCTTTGTAAAAGTAGGATAGGATTTTTCCTATCCTACTTCTACAAAGTCCAACTTTTATTTCCATAGAATGAGAGAATATTATGGTTTCCCCTATTCTGATCTTTGTAGTTATAAACACACCCCTGATTTTATAGTTTATTCTAAAAGGAAGAAGCTATCCATCATTTTGATATTTCATTGTCAATTTTCACTAGTTGACTAAAGTAAAGGCATATTTTCAGCAGGAGACTAGGAACATGAGTCTCAAAAACTTATGATGGCTTTGTGATTCTCAATAAAATTTTCTTGTCTCTCTGTGAACGAGTTTCAGACCTTTGTTTTATAAAGCAAAGAAAAGATGTATGGCTAGAGAAGATCCAAATGACCTCATATGATTCATGCAAAATAAATTTATTTGATAATAAAACAGCAAGACTTTGCACAATTTCTAGATTCCTTCTTTCTGCAATTCTTATCTGCTCTTCTGGGTTAGATCCCTGGCTCATCTAGTCCATTAGTCTCTTCTCACAATAGCCAGCCAACTGCATAAGAAAGTCTATTAGCTATATTTCCTAAAGGAAGGTAAGAAGGCACCAAAAGGAAGACTGTAGATAAATTCTATTAGGAAATTCATTCATGTGTATCACTCACTGTTCTCAGGATCTAGTTTTAAGAAATGGTTGCCTCCAGGTAAGCAACACTCATTCAGCTATTGCATTTGACAACTGTTAATGTATATAATCAAGAAGAGAAATTAATTTTAGTTAAGATGCCATATCTATGTCTCTCTTTATTTTATATTGAAATTATAATTATTTGTAAAACATCATTGAAATAAGGTGCTTTCCTAGAAGTGCACTCTAAATTAGTTCTGTCATTCTTCTATAGTATAACCATATTCTGCATTAAATATTGTATTATCTGCAGAATAGGTTGTCATGGAGATTTTTATGTAGTATATTTAAAAACACACTTGTTTGATGAATGACCACACTATAAGAAGGCTTAGGGAAACTTGTCTTTTAATAATGTAATGATATTGTTCTTTTATTATCAATTGCCTTTGATTATATGTAACATCAGTAGATTGAAGTGTATGACATAGTCATTAATGACAGATATTTTGGTTTGAATGGGATTATTAAACTCTGGACTCCAGATGCATTGTTTTCCAGATTGGCATTTATTTCAAGACTAAACCTTACTGCTTACTCTAATGTAGCCTGCTTAATTTGGCTGAGTTTCTCCATTAAAACCTGGGGAGGGGAGCTATTCTTCTGCACAGTGTTTTTGATTTAGCTCAATATGGTAAATTTATTTTTCATTTTGATAATTAAAATGTCCTTGTATAATAAGGCACATTTACCATCATGGTGCTTAATTCTTACACTGCAAAGTTGAGATTCACTGATCATAATGAATTGTGTCAGGCTCAAAAAACAAGATCCACATGTGGAGGTTTTAATTTACTGATTTATTGCTAAAACACAGATTTATTGCTAAAGCATAGGAATCTTCTCAGACTAACGATCTGTATCTGGACAAAACTAGATAAAGGTCAACTGGCATTCAAGGGTGGTGATGGTGAAATTCATTCTTTTGCGGCTACCTAGTGATTCTAAACTAATGTTTCATTTAACTCCTCCTCCCATTTCTGTTAGTTTCTCCCCTATTCATTTTATATAGATGGGGTACTTGAGTATGAAGCCAGTGAGCCAGCCCATATTAATCAAGTTCAGATCTTTGCCAATATGGAATATTACATAGCACATCAATAAAAAAGGTAGGGAAATCTGACCCTTTAAAATTATAAAATAAGTAGAGCTGGAAAGAACATTTAGGCCATGAATCCAAATATATTATAAAAATAAAACATTCTGCTGGAAAAAAAAAACATCTGCCTTTAACAATGTATTTTCTCATGAATGAAGAGAAATATACGTTCCCTGGCAACTCGGAAGACTAAACCTCTGGTCTTGGTAACCAACCCAGATTGCATCCTTTCTATTTCAAATCTGAATTATGAATTCAGTTAGCATTGAGATTTCTTACTAGATATGCTGACAATCCAAATAGTTGTACATATTTTCAAAATGCATTTGTTTTTTTCCAAACACACTGAGACGTTTGGCCATATTTCTAAAAATATTTAAAGTCTACTTCACTAAAGCCTACTTCCCTCCCCGCTCCAATAGCTTATAATAAGAATGAAAGCTTTAACAGAGAGTTTGTTCATCTTTAGAGACTGTTAATGCCACCTACAGACAAAGAACTATCTTTACAACACTCATTGTAGCAAGCGTCATTTCTATGTTAAGAGCTTAATTAGCTTTGTTAGTTTAAAAGCAAAACATGAAATTGTTAGATTGCCTCTTTCTTAATACAATTAGTAAAAAGGATTTAGGAGTAGTAGGTACGAGTATTTTGGCTGTTTGTTATCTAAATAAGCTTGTTTCTGAAGTTTATTACAGTTCTGTCTTTTGTTCTTGGTAGCTTCTTGGTGTCTAACATATGTATGGTATGTGTATATTCAGAAAAGAATCATGACATGCACAAAATGGAATGGAAAATGGTCCCTTCTGGCCTGTCAACTTTCTGTAATCTTATTTGACTCATATGTTAAAATAAAGTATGGAAGTCTGTATTGGATTATTTTGCACTACAGAAGCATATGATTTACAAAGTAAAATTGGTCACATTTGCAGACATAATAGAAATTGCTTATGACAGTTTCAAACATGTGGACTTATTTTTAAAGAATATAAAACTAAGGAACAATTAAATATTTCCTTAATGGACCCCAGCAGGTATTTTGTGGAGAGACCTCTATGGAGAAACTCACCTGGCACTTATCGTACAGTTCTCTTGGTTCCTGGTGTAATCTCAGAAATATTTAAAAATAATTTTCAATGCTGTCCCAAAGGTGCTTTTTCAAGAGGCAACTGAATTTCCCTGTTTTTCTTTGAAGACATTTCACTTCTCATCCAAGAAGCTTCTTCAGCTCTGACTGGATGGTGGGGAAAGCTGAAGAAGCTTCTTGGATGAGAAGAAAAACGTCTTCAAGAAAAACCAGAAATCCAGTTGCCTCTTGAAAAAGCATCTTTGGGACAACCTGACCTGAATGACTGAGAATGTCCACAGACAATTTCCAAGGCTGTTTTACAATTACTTTTACTGCAGTGTTTTTTTTTAATGCACTGTAATGTTGTTGATACCCATGACTACACTATTTGCTGTTTTACTTTAACAGGTTTTGAAGTTACTTTTCAAGAAAATAGCGTGTGGTACTATACTGTGTAGAATAGAAATATAGTCTTTGACTTACAACCATTCATTTAGCGATCATTTGAAATTACAATGGCATTGAAAAAAGTGATTTGTCCTCTCACTTACTACTATTGCAGCATCCCCACAGTCACATGATCAAAATTTGGATGCTTGGCAACTGGCATATGTTTACAATGGTTGCAGCATCCTGGGGTCATGTGATCTGACAAGCAAAGGCAATGAGGGAAACTTGGATTCACTTAATGACTATGATTGGCTGCAGCATAGTGATTTGCTTAATAACCATGGCAAAAAGGTTGTAAAATCAGGCTCGATGCACTAAATTGTTTGCTTAGCAATAGAAATTCTGCTACCAATTGTGTTCATAAGTTAAGGACTATCTATATCTATAAAACAGAAGCCCCGAAAAAAGTATGTTTGTATGTCGTTTATACAAATCCACATTTCTGCACC
>JANHFQ010001839.1:64753-77673 GCA_032468035.1 Aparallactus werneri
GCTGGGGAATTCTGGGAGTTGAAGTCCAGATATCTTAAATTTGCTAAGGTTGAGAAGCACTGCCTTACACATTTCAATTTTGCATGAGATATTTTGGATTAGTATTAGAACTTCTGTGATGGCTTAGAAGAGCTAACTATGAAAAAAGGAACAAGGGGTTTTTTTTCTTTATACAGGCATATGAGAATATATACTGTACATCAACACTTAAACATCGGTGTAGAATACTTATTCCTGGCTACTGACATTAACATCATTTTCTGCACTACTCCCATTGTTAACTGGGTCTTTCACTTCTGCACATGCAAATGTTTCCCTGTATTAATTCCAAAATCAGCCTTTAATCATCTGTCTTCTTCATTGATGATGCCTTCAAGCCATTGACATGCAGAGTCTACAGCTGTTCAACTGTATCCTTCTGTCAAACCCAAAACTTAACCTTGAATGTTTAACTCTATCTCTCAGTGATAATCCAATTTTAATATTGAAAGAGAAATCTTTATTATTTTCTTAACCTGTATTTGTAAAAGAATGTCCTATGTAAGATGATCCTATATTTGGAGAATGACAGAAATCATGATTTTGCGCTGCTTGGAAGAACTCATTCTCTGGCAGGAGAAACTACTAAGGTATAACAGGAGATAGTAAATATTATTCCTATCAGTGACCTAAGTCAGGGGTGCAAACTCATGTTGTCACGGTGACATCAGGACTTTCCCCCCTTTGCTAAACCAGGCGTGGCCAGCGCATGACACATCTGGCCCAGAGGCCAGGCATTTGACAGCCCTGTTTTAAGTCAAGTCAGTGATTGAGCTTTCATTGCTACACATTTAGTCTTTATTTGCTGCTTCTATCTCTAAACTAGAAGTCAGAGATAAGGCCAGTGACCTGTACACTAACTTTCCCATCAGAAAATGTTCAGGATCATATAAGATTTAGAAAGTGGATTAGCACAGAAATTAAACTGATTAAACATTTATATATGTTATATATTTAATACATTTATATTAAATATTTATATTATTTCCACCTCATTCATTTCTAAATATTGAATGGCACATTTACAGCGATCACCAACTACCTCAGCTGATTCCCATGTTTAAAATGAATAAATATGTGCAAATAAGCTAAAAATCCAAAACAAAGCCTTATACCTAGACAATCATACCTCTTTTCTATCACATAATCATGTGCGAAAGAGGGGTGTAGGACAATAGAGAGATAGTAGCAACAATGTGAAGGTTGTTGCTAATATTAAGGCTACCATATCTGGCTTACAATAACCTCTAGACCAGTAGGTCTTAAAGTATAGTCCAAAGACCTCCGAAAGCAGATCTCTCAAATATTTGCAAAATCGAAGTTATTTGCCAGATATTAAAGATATTCTGTAGTTGGAGGAGCATTACAAATCACCATTATAATCCCTTTAATTCATATTGATGTTAAAATGGGAAAATGCAATAACACTTCTGATTTAAAATTATTTTGAACAAATTTCATATTTTAGAGTTTAAAAAGGTCTACAAATCCTGTAGTTAAAAAAAAGGGCAAAAAGTTATTGAAAGTATGTTGCGCTCCTTAAAATTCATACTGTACTTCCGTATTGGGACTATATGTTGCATTCTACGCATTGTAAATTTTGCGGATAAATGAATTTTTTTCCATTTTTTAAAATTATGCAAAGTTAAAAGATCACTGGAATCAGTTTTGTATTGCAAACATTACCAAAGCCCAGCAACCAGGATGGTAATGAGTTCATTGTATAGATTTTTTTAATTGCTCACTGATTCATGAAATTCTCTTCAACATTCGAAATGTGCTTTGAGAACTGGTAAAGAAAAATAGGAAAGATGCAATATGCTGGATCAATCAGTACGATTACTCTGTTATGAAATGGGGTTGTTTTTGAACTGACAGAAACAAACAGCTAAAGAATGAAACATTGCAGAGAAAGAATGAGTGCAAATGAAAATGCATGGGGGGGGGAAATGAAGATAGGATCTGCTGAGTCAGCCATTTTAATACATTTTGTTTCTGGACTTTCTCCTTTTCTGAATCACATTAAAAGGCTTTGGCTAGTTGACAGCAAATGCTACCAAGCAACATGGAGAAAAAACACCAGTTTAAGACTGAACGTGCAACTACCTTTTTTCTTTTAAAATACAGTTTTAACAATCTTACATACTAAGAATTTGACATAATTTGTTTTTGAAAATTTTCAACCTAAAGACATGAGCATATCTGAACTAGAGAAAGCATTTTCTATTTTAACTTAATTTAATTTTTAAAATTCTATTTTTATTTAAACCTTCAGACATAAATTCTATTTTTAATTTACACCTCCAATAATTTTAAATATATTTACTGACTACAAAAGAATGCATTGTCTGAATTGAGAATGCATTGCATTGAGAATTGTGTACTGGAAAAGTATATATGCTACAAGATTCATTAAAAAAACAAGTGAAAATGCAGCAACATTGCAAATGACTGGACAGCTGTTTCAAAAATATTAGGGGGTAGATGTAATACATAAAGAGCAGAACTCTAAACCAGATTTTGCTGTGTTTTAAGCAGATTTATAGTTTGTTTTTGTTTTTTGCTGTCTAGCTAAGAAATATTGTAGAACAATGTTGCTCTTGGAGAAAACATTAACATAAAGAGGAAGGCTCATCTAACTAATATGCAAAGGAGAAAGCATTAATAAAGCATGAAAAAGGACTAAAAGATAACAATATATTATGATTCAGTTTCTCGTGCCTCTTGTTTTAGTAGATAGCCCACAGGGAGTTCTCCTGCTGTTACTTGCACAAACACAAACATCACTTATGAAGACAGCTGAAGCTACAGTAGGGGACAACGTAGTTCTGATGCTATGAAATCCAAGCAAGAATATATCACAGGTTCTTCAAATACCCTTGAAATCAGCTTAGCAATTACATTTGGTATATGTTTGTATGTTTTGAGGGGAGGGGGAAGGAAAGGCTAAAGAGAATCCCTGGGATATTTTATTGGCTGGACTGTTATACAATTAATTTTTTCCCTGACTTGTGTTTTAAATTGGTTTTAAATGATTTTATGAGTGTTTGCAGCCTAGAGCCAGTTGTTTGAGATGGGTAGCCATACAAATTAAAACTAGCAAATCAATAGTATAATTTCTTACCATCAGATATTTTCATGGATGAAATTTAGGTTCAGGTACTCCTCAACTTACAACCATTTGTTTAGTGACCATTTGAAGTTAAAACTTCACAGAAAAAAAGTGACTTATTACCATTTTTCACACTTATGAGTGTTGCAGCACCCCCATGATCCTGTGATTAAAATTTGGACACTTGGCATCTGGCATGTATTTATGATGGTTGCAGTGTTTTGAGGCCATGTGATCACCTTTTGTGACCTTCTGACGAGCAAAGTCAATGGAGAAGCCAGATTCATGTAACAACAGTGTTACTAACATCTATGGCAGGAAAGGTCATAAAATGGGCAAAAAATGTAGTCAAATGGGCCAACAACTTAACAACTGTCTTGTTTAGCCACATACATTTTGGCTCAATTGTGGTCATAAATCAAGGACTACCTGTAATCAAAGGTACCAAGACCTCTGATTCTTGCTCTTGAATGAGCAGAGAAACATCTTCAAAGAAAAACAAAGTCCAATTGCCTCTTGAAAAAGCACCTTTAGGACAACCATGACCTGGATGACCAAGACTCTCCATAGACGCCTCTCATTCTTCTTCCACTGTATGCAATTTAGTTCTATGGGCTAGGGAAGATCTGAGGATAGTCTTTAAGTACCGTATTTAAATCTGGCATATATCCGAAGATCCTGGTCCAGGCAATCATATTTTCTGATATGATTTCCTCTTCCATTTTTAAATCCAACAAAAATTTATAGCTTTTTAAAATTATTTTTTCATCACCTTCCAATATTATTTTGTCTAATTTTTATAAATCTTTATAAATTCCATATTCTTTCATTTCCATTTTGTATTTTGCTTTAATTTGTTCATATGCCCGCCAATCTAATTTAAATCCTTGATCTTCTAATTCTTGTTTTATTTTTAATTCTCCTTGATGATCCAATATTTCTTTATATGTAATTGTTTTGCCTGGGCCTAGGAGATTTGGATATATAAGCGCCTCCATTGGTGATATCCTGTTTGGGACCTTAATGTAGGATTTCTTTCTTATGTTATGCCAAACTTCCCATAGAGCCTTTCTAAGATAATGATTTAAAAATAGCCTTTTACCTTTTCTCTTTCATCCCAAATAAATGCATGCCATCCTTTTAACAGGTCATGTCCCTCTATCGTCAATACTCTTGTTTTCTAGTGAGATCCAATCTTTTAATTAATAAAGACCCCTTTGATGACGATGTGTGGTTGATCTGCCAATACTTAAAAACACTCTTAATGTTTTCATTTCTTTTTCCTTAACTTAAAGCAGCATACAGCTGACCCATGTTGAAATAGCAGCTTCTCCAAATAAATCAGCACATTCTCAATGGTGAAGAGGAACATTTTCACTTTCTGATAAATATGTAATTATTGGAATCATAACAATGTCATTTTTGAATACACCAATGTTTATTTTTACTACAAGAGTTTTTTGAGGAGTTCTTTCATGATCATTCACATACTACTGTAAAGCCTTAGATTACAGGAGTGTCAAACTGGCAGCCCGCAGGCCGGAAGCATCATAAGCAGGCCATGGACACCTCAGCTCCGCGAATGGGAAAAATGTCGTGAAACATCATGTGATGGCAACGTGACATCGCAAGTTTGACACCCGTGCCCTTAGAAGATCCAAGTTCCTAATTAAAATGATGGAGAAAATCCTATCTTCAATTCCACTTTATGTGATGACAATGCAGAGAGTTCATTTGAATCAAGGAATTCTGTTCTAGCATCTTCCCTGACAGCATTGACGGAACAACTTTATTTTATGATCCCAGGAAGCATCTAATGCAGGTGGAATTGATTTTGTCATCATTTCATTGAAGAGAACCAAGATATAGAGTTGCTTGAGAACAGTTCTGCAGAATTATCAAATTGAATAGATTCAATCTTCCATAGTTCTTGCTGGTAAAACTGTATCTTCAGATAATTTTATCATTTTCTGAATTATGTCTTCTCCAACATCTAATATCTTTTTGTCCCTCATTTAATTGCATGTTTCGCTTCAATTGAAATTCGACAAAGCTTTTCCATAAGAATTTTTAATGCATACATTCTCCATATCAGCATCATTTCCTATTTTCACAATTCTTGAAGCTGATGGAAATTGCCATAGCAAATAGTTAAAATTTTCCCAAAGGCCTCATTTATATTGTATATACTATATATTGTATAGTATAATACTGTACTTTGTAAAGAGTCCAGTCTACAGTTTGAAAGCTCTTCTTCCAAATCATTGGGCTCTCATTTCAGACAACAAACTTCACAGGTCAAATCAAATTTGTAGTATTGGAGTTTTTTCCCCACGTTATAAAGAACATTTTCATTCACTTTGAGAGTATCTTAAACTTTGAATACACTGTTCTACCACCGGGCATCAATGATGCTGCGATACCAGATGATGCTATAGGAATAGCAAGAGCTCCATCTCCCCTAAGTTTAGCAAGGATCAAGGTGGTAACAAATGTCTTTCCTGTTCTTTCTGGTACATTAATGAAAATTATTGAATGAAGATTGCTTCACAAGCACTTGCTCATGTAATCATATACTACTGTTTGCTCATTATTTAGTAGTGTAGTATAAATTCCTACAAAGTTGTGATAAAATGCTATTAAATTCATATTTTTATTTAGTACATCTCCCTATATAGATGGTTTTAGAAAAGCTATCCATCTATACCCAAAGGGATTTTAATTTATTTTTAAATCTCACTCACATTTTAAACTTACCTTTCAGACAGTGTATATGCAATAATGTAACTACACTTTTAAGTTCTGTACAATGTTTAAGGGCTATCTATTCCAATACTGCAATGTCTCAGCATTTGGAAATCCATTATCATTCATGGAAAGACTTCACCAACTTCCAGTTAGCTTATTAAACAGCTGAAGATGTAAATTTACACTTCCGGCAAAACTGACGTGCTAAGACGCAGTTTATTCTGTCCCCTGTAAAGTGCAAAAATAAAATTTGTGGACTGTGTTTGAAGAGAAATGGCAAATTGAAAATCTAATTAAACTTGTGTCACTTTTGGTAATTTGAGAAGATAAAAATGCCTCATAAACTTAAGAAGCAGCCTCTTCCTTCTCCTCCCCCTCCCCCTCCCCCTCATTCTTTCACAACAGAGATGCCTGTCATTGCCCCAAACAAAAAAGAACTGGGAAGTGAAACTATCTACTTCAGGGATGTCAAACTCTATTTCATTGAGGGCTGCATCAGGGTTGTGTTTGACTGGGGGGACGGGGGGCATGGCCATCTCGATGTCACTCATGTCAGGCGCCTGTGGTGGCCTGAGTGTTCTACTAGCAAAAACAGGTTCATGAGCTCCATTTTTGGCTGTGATGGCCTCCTGCAACCCTCTGCCAGCAAAAATTGAGCTTGGGATGGCTGCACGCGGCCCTCCCGAGCTCTGTTTTTGCTGGCAGAGGCACCATAGGCTGGTCTATCACTGTTTCCTGGGCAGCCCTGTGGAACAGATGTAAGGATCCCACGGGCTGGATCCAGGCCCCAGGCCTTGAGTTTGACACCCCTTATTTACTTCTTCTCACTAGGTGGAAACTTTGACTGGGACCCCAATTCTCGGGGGTGTACGGAGAGCTATGCTTACCCCAGAAATTCCTTTGGATGTCATTCCTTGTGAAGTAAGCAGTTTTGAGTAAATTAGATGAGTAGACAATTTTTTTCAAATCTTGGAAATGAGATTGAGAACATTGAGAGGATATACAGTAAGATCAAGAGGCAGTTAAAAGAACAGCAAGCTAAAATTGAAACAAATGAGAAACCTATTGCTGCTTTAACTGCTTGAGACATACAGTAGCTAGATAAAAAAGCTTCTGCCAAGATGTTTTAGAAAATATACAAGGTCATGAATGTATTTTAAAAATTCTTTAGCTTGGACTCTCTTATCAACTTCATAAAGAAACTTTAATAGAAGTTATTAAGATGTTTCTTGGATCTGTTTCAGCTATATTGTTCTATAGAGGGCAATTATCTCATGTCATTTAGGTAAGTCTTTACAGTCAAGTGTGACTGAAAAACTGGATTGCTGATCAAAGCAAAATATGTCCTTTAGAGTGGGCAGAAGTGTAAAGTATTACACCAGTGGCCAGACAACAAGGGACAAATAATTTCTATATTCCACAAAAGTTCTTGCAAACAGGTATGAAAAAATAATTCAGAAAAGGCTTATTAATTATCTTTTTAAAAAACTCAGAGCCACTTCTCCAGATGTAGATGTTCCACACTAGTTCACTTAGAATAATTTTGAGTCACAGTTGTGTCGTGTACAGAGAATTTCTCTACATTGTTGTCACCGCTTTTTTCGGTTTTGATAACATTTTAGTTACATACATTTGAAATT
The DNA here is from genome assembly GCA_032468035.1 of Aparallactus werneri. Lineage (NCBI taxonomy): Eukaryota > Metazoa > Chordata > Lepidosauria > Squamata > Lamprophiidae > Aparallactus > Aparallactus werneri. The sequence goes on from JANHFQ010001839.1 coordinate 72,293, forward strand.
AATTTTTTCTCTTTTTGATGTCTTACTTTTTACAGGTTACTTATTACTAAGATTTTCTTTAGCATTAACTTGTTATATTTAAGATTCATTTTCTTCAATTTATGGCATATTTCAGATTTAGTATTTAGTAGTTGTTCCTCCAGTAAAAACATGCTTGGAATTTTTGAAATCATATTTTTTTAATGATGTAACTTTCAATTTTTAGTTTTGAAATTAACTAAATAAAAACAAGAAAGAAAAAGAAAAGGCACAAAAATTGATGCTGAATCATGAATAGAAGCTCTGGGGAAGTACATGTGGAGGCCCTGGCTGGCCTGCAAATAGAGGCCCTGGCTGGCCTGCAAATGGAGGTCCTTGTCAAGTGCAAACAAAAAAGCCCCAGCCAGCATGACAGAGAAGGCCCCTACAGTACCAGTGTGAAAGAAGATACCAAAAAAAAGTATATTAGTGGTGCCCAGCAACAAGCCAGGTAATGGTAGCTGGCAGCAGGTTGGTAGACAGACATTATGATCATGTGACCATGTGCGATGACCAAAACTTTGAGGACTGTGGTAAATTCCTTCATTCAACACCATTGTAACCTTAAAGGTTGCTGAATAAATGGACATTAAACAAGACCTATATATATCATGTTGGCATATATAATAAGATTTTTTTAGTATAATTATCTTTGAAATAGAAAGCATTTGATGTTGGTGAACCCATTGGCATAATTATTACTTTCAAGAAATTCAATTTTCCTAATAAAAATTAACAGGCCTTTTTTCATAGTATCTTCCTTCAGATTCTTGTCTTCTTTTGTTTCATTATACCCTAAATATTTTAAAGCCCATTGACTAAACTTGCTTGCTATTCATTAATTTATTCATTCATTCATTCATTCGATTGTGATGGAATATTAAAAGGCTGGAAAATACAGCAAAATGAAGGAAAGTTCTATTAAAATTGAAATCAATGAAATCCAATGTCTTTTTTTTTCAAGAAGCATACATTCTTCTAAATGAGAAAATGCTTTTGGCAAGAAAATGGAATGATCAGAGTTCTATAAATAGAAATTCAAACTCTGCTAAAGGAATGGCAATTTTAGTGAAAGCATTTAATTTATTGTTTATTACTTAAATGTGGAAATCTTTGGATGGCATAGATACAGTTTGTGGTTCAACAAAAAAATAAAACAAATACTTTACATAATTGTTTTGCTATTATTTTTGGATTACAAGTAGTTCAGATTTATTATTGAATAGCAATAAGATCTCCAAAAGGAAAGTAATGCACCAAAGTTACCTTACTCTTTATACATATTTAGTTTACTGTAGACATAGAGACCGATCCCAACAGGCAAGAATATTCTTTTTAATCTGTCATCACATGGTACTTATTCAGAATTATTTTCTGAGATAATAGTCTTGGACAATTTAGTGGAGAAATGTAACATTAGTCCAGTTTGAATTTCTGGTTTGTTTTAGAAATGTGATGTTGGAGAATACCCTTGAGAGTGACTTGGACTGCAAAGAGATTGATATACTCATATATACTAAAGGAAATCAACCCTGACTGTTCTTGGAAAGACAATACTAAAGCTGAAGCTCAAATACTTTGGCCACCAAATGAGAAAAGAGGAGTCAATGGAAAAGAACCTGATGTTGAGAAAGATTGAAGGCAAAAGAAGGGAATGGCAGAGGATGTTAGATAATGCCATTGACACAATGAACATGAATTTGGGCAAACTGGAAGACAGTAGAGGATGGGGTATACTATGGTCTATGGGGTCATGAAGAGTTGGACACAACTTAGCAACTGAACAACAACAATTTCTGATTATGTCCCTGTAATAATGTCATTAAATTTGAAAAAAAAAGACTGCTGAGAGAAGATGAAAGAAATAGCAAAAGAAACAAATTAGTATGCTTTTTCAGATAAACAGATGTTCAAGTGGGGATGGCTTGGAATACATTTAAAACACTTATCCATTGCACGGAGCTTATTTTCATGTCAGAAAAAGATAGATCACAATGTAGGATATTTGAATTAAAAGTAAAACAAATATTGAAAGAATACACCATAAAACATTAGCTCTATTAAAATGGAATTCGACCAACTGAATGCCTTGTTCAGAGAATATTTGTTAAACAAATGAAGAAATGAACTTCATTTAAGCAAGCGGAACAAATGTATTGGAAATCTGGGGAATGATTGACCTCTCAACTGAAATATATGTGGCAAAGTAAAATACTATCCCTAATAAAATTTTAATCAGGAAAATTGCCAATGATAATGAAATTAATCATTTTTCTGAACTTTTTCGGAAACTTCATTACAGGTTACAGGTGAGCAGTAGATATTTTTAATGTTTAATAAATGCTTTAATAATTTCAGATGTACAGTTGGGAACTGTGCGTAGCCTAAGTGTAATGTTTTTGAAGTTTAACAATTTTAAAAAGACAAAGTTTTGGACTCTGATATATAAGGGTATGTCAGTGATCATCTGAATATGTTAAAATAGTGTTGAAGAGATCAAACATTTATCAAGACTAAAAAACTTGATGCCTAGCTGCATACAAACCCATAGTTTGTGTTGTAACAAATACCAAGGATGAAATTTAATTTATCCATGTATACTAAAGTTAAAGTTAACACGAATAATTGTATTTTATATATTATATATGTGTCCTATTTCATTCAGGATCTAAAATTTCATGGAAATCTCCTCCCTCACAAAAAGATAAAACAAAATATATCATATAAATAATGAAGGCACTCATGAAATATAGCAGAGAAATCCAAATTAGGCCCATACACATTAATCATAACAAAATAACTTGTTAAATCAAAAAAAGAAAGATGTTTATGAATAAAGATCCTTTATGTCTGCTCAAAGTATTAATCAATAAATCTGTCCAAACTAGTATTTAACAAAAATGTATTTATTGAATGAGTGTCCTGGAAAAGCAAAGCAAAACATTGGCTTTTAACAATTTAAAGTGGGTTAAAAATACACATTCCACTTTTAGAATAAAAATGTAATATTTCCAACATTGTGCACTAGTATTTCATAATAACCTTAAAAAGTCTGCATGCCCATACTAATTTTAAAAAATAATTTAAAAATAGAGTACACAATAAAATAAAAAGAAAAAAAATAACATACTTCTTTCAATTGACATGATGTTGTAATGTCGGGAACGACTAGCACGTAGGTGCGAAGGGAACCTTTACCTTTACCTTTATAAGAACTGAAAAAGAGAGAGGAATAGGAAGAAAAGGAGTTGAGACAAAACACTACTTGTCCAGACCAAAGATAAAATATGTAACAAAAACTTTAAGAGTTAAAAATTTTACAGTAACCATGGGTTACTCTAAAGTTCCAATCTTTGAAATGATTATGATGACGTTATTTGGCTGCTGGAATATTAAGCAGCTGAAAAAAGAGAAGCATTGATTTGAAGTTCCATTAGGAAAGCCAACGACAGGTTCTGAAAAATTTTTATTCCCTCTCCTGGAAACTGATGAGCAGAGAAGATATGGAGTATTGCCATTACAAGATTTAGCTAAAGCCTGTATTTTATTCAAACATTTCCAGTTTTGAAGCACTTATTTTGCAAAATTGGGGAAGTGGAATAATTTTTTTTTAGGACACCATTCTCACCAAGAGTTCAATTCTGGTCTAAATCTGTGCAAAGTCTTGTCTTTGTGTAATAGATGCAGAAACCCAACTATAATTAAATTAGTCCCAACCTCTGAACTTTTCAGTACGGATATTTTATTAACATGCCCAGTTTCAATTAAAAAGTCAGCAGGTAGTGTAAGTAGACGTCTAAAAACATTTCCATAAACCCTGCCCAAAGAGTTTGAATAGCGGTATCTTCCGTACCAATCGCATACAGATTCTTCCCATATAATTGAGATTTGAGAAAGCTAATGCAATTATTCAAGGCACTGTGACTAAGGACCACCACCATTTCATGGGCTGGTGATTGATCCTGCAGAGTAGAAACTTTTGCTTGGATCTGTTAAGAGTATTATTGCTCTTAACAGATCCATTGCATTATCTGCTGTTAATGTCTGGTGACAAGAAATAAATTCTCTTCAAAGGCTTCAAAGCCTATAATTGGCAAATATATATATATTTTTAACACATTAGCTATCTCTACTTTTGGAGACTCGGGGAAGATGGAAAAGCCCCCCCTTTTTTTTTCCAGTATTTCCTGCATCTTTTGGGTGTTCTGCACATAGACAACTTCCCAAGAAAGGATTTGGTTTCCTTCCTTTTGCCTTACCTGGCCAAGTCTATTCCTGCTTCTCTTGCCCATCTTTTTGTTCCTACCCTTTGCTTACATCCCTACATGAAAATGTTCATTCCATGTATATAGGAATCATTTTCTTGAGAACTGCAGCTTTTTCTGACCTTAAGAAATTCATTCCGGCATCTAAACTTAGCTTCCCAGATTGCTCCTAATTTTAATCAAAACATATCAACAGATAGCATTGCAAAATCAAGAAGGAAAAAAAGCTGCCACCAAAACTGTTAGCAAAAATTTAAATCGTGTTACTGTTACATTTTCTGCTTAAATGGAAATCCTTCGCATGTTGATACCAATCGTTCCAAAATGCCAGTTCATAAGTTTCTTCCTCAGAGTAGCTGCTAAGTGTTTCAACACAGTGTGAGACTGCAAAGAGCTCTGATGGGCTTGAACCCATTTACATTTTGCAAGACCTTCCATTAGTTACTGTAAGAGATAAAATCCTCTGCACTAAGGAAGGTTAGTGTGATGGACTATCAATATAACAGAATTAACATCCACAATGATTTTGCATAATGATGTAAATAATGGTGTAATCATGCAAATAATGTACCGTAAATCACCACAAAAATGGACTTCCTTATTTAAAATAGGACTTCTCCCTCTGCCTAGTTTGTTGCTAAAACAGGGTTTCACTGTATACCTGAGGTACAAACAGTAGGGTATATGTTGTGAAGGTAGTTAGAGATTTCAAGAAAGAGTTCTATAATGTTTCCCACATTACAGGTAAGTTCTCAACTTATGAGCAGAATTGGGTCTAGAAACCCAAGTCATTATAGTCATAAGTTGAAGTACCAATGTGATCAATCCTGGGGTTGTTGTTTTTGACACTTTTCATGAAAGCCATTAGGTAAACATCTTTGGAATGAGTATTTTTTGCCAGAAACTGGGGAAAAAATGTGTCATACCCATTTCATCATCTGACTGCAAAACAGAAGTGCACAACATTTTATGATGACTGGATTGCAGCCTGTAAAGCAAGAGTCTCGACGGCGCAGTGGTTAGAATTTATTTATTTATTTATTTGTTTGGATTTATACCCCGCCCCTCTCCGAAGACTCGGGGCGGCTTACAGGGTAG
>JANHFQ010001839.1:160477-172607 GCA_032468035.1 Aparallactus werneri
GCGCTGCATGGGCATCACCTTAGGCCCCAAAAATCTCTGTTTGCAGCAGCACAGCTGTTTGCTGAAAGAGCCCAACAAAAAAAAAATATTTTTTAAAAAAATTCAAATATTCAGAATATTTGAATATTAACTGTAACTAAAATAGCTGATTTTCAGGGCTAAATTGATGCCACGACTTATACACGAGTCACTAACTTTTCTCAGTTTTCATGGGTGGAATTAGGTACCTCGACTTATATTTGGATTGACTTATACTCGAGTATATACGGTAGGTAAAAGAATCCTTCTCCTCCTCCCTCTTCTCCTCCTCCTCCTTAAAATCCTGGACTTGGAATGATTTTACCAGTTTTTAGTCTCCAACAGACTTAAATAGACAGCAGATATGATTAATACTATCTTATAGATTTGGAAGTTTAGATGGTTCTTTGCAGCAACATGCCATTTTAGAGCTAACACCCTCCTCAGCGTCTAAAACTAATGTATCTTTTCAATTGTACAAGCTCAAGTTTTATGAATGAGAGTTGTCAAGCACTAAGTAATCAACTTATGGGCATATACAGCAAGTGGAAATTAAGGAAATTTAGGATATATGTTGGATCATTTGCATGGCATATATAAGAGATAATGCTGCATGCAGGTATAGGCTCACACATTGAATGCTACCAGAGTTCATCTGGATTTTTGTAGCCCTGGATCTGACAAGGCCTACATTCCAAACATACTTGTAATCAACATATAAGAGCCACAACTCAAAGTTATACTAATTGAATATGCCCTAAATATATATTCTAATCAAAGTTGTTATTTTTGTGCATTGTTGAAAAAGTAAAATAAACACAATTCAAGTTAATCCGTGCCCTTATGACAAAATTAATTAGACAGCAATTTATTTAATCTATTTTTTCTCTTTAACATTATGAAGTTCATGGCACAGCTACTAACAGCATATTTCAGTGAACTTTACAATAGATAAATGCAAAAGTAATAGCCTAGTTAGCTGGTAACCATGTCAAGAACAGCTACTAAATTACTTTGTATTCTCATAGGTGACACCTTGTAATTATATTAATCAGGTCCCCCCAGTGTAGTCAAATACTTTAATTAAATAAATGGACAAAGGAGGGAAAGGAGGGAAATTTCTATTGATTAGCAGCACATCTATCTGAGGTACAATTTCATTCATGTGGACAATTAAAAAAAACAACAGAAATATTTGGGTGAGTGAAAACAAGAATAAGGATGTAAATAGCAGAACAAGGCAGCTATCAACACTGTGACATTGTGAATTGCTTAGAGGGGTGGCCAAGTATCTCAGGACTGCAAATCAATTCCTTCCTACAGGTAGCTCTGCACCACTGCTGGGTAATAAATCTGCAAACACAAGCATTTTTCAATCCTATTGAGAAAAAAAACTCATTTCTGCTATGCATTTCTTATCTCTACAATCTTGAAAATATTTTTTAAAAAATCTGGAGTAGTACATTTTAAAAAATAGGAAGATAATTGAAACTGAAAACTCTGATATAAACAGTATATAAAAATGGATTTGAATAGTTCAAACCAAAGAATTGTAATGCAAATAATACTGCACGTTACTTCTTTTTAACTAGCAAGCTACTCATCTCAGCCTACTGATTTAGGCATGCTTTTTTAAATGATTCTGCTGCAATATCTAAGTACTAAATCACAGAGCAAAGGTTTTTGTGAGCTTCTTCCTAAAGATAACGTAAGTGTCTGAGTAAAAGCATTTCTTGATGGGGTACAAATGGGAAATCCTAAGGTGGGCTATAATTTCTATTTCTTGCATCTAAGAGTATATAGAAACATAGATAAATATAATAAAAGTATACAATATCATTAAAGAACTGAAATGGAAATGGGCTGGCCACATAGCAAGAAGAACTGATGGCAGGTGGACCAAGGCAGTCATGGAATGGATCCCACTTGATCAAAAGCATCCCCGAAAAAGACCTCAAACAAGATGGATCGACAACATCAGCAAGTATTGTGGGTCCAATTGGCACTTTGATGGACATACCTACCAACAAATTAAAGGGACACCTATGGAATAATGACCTCCGCTTTCAGGAGTTACAGCGAAGGTTGTCATGCTAAACCATCCATACTAACCAGGTGCTCTACTACCAAAGCAACAACCTAACCTATCACAAGAGAAGCTGCATAAGGACTTTATTTAGACAAGCCCAAACACACTGCAGCAACCCGGAACAGCAAGGAGAAAAAGAGAAATAGAGCATCTATACAACACATTCCAACAAAATGGATATCCACGCAACTTTATAATTTATAACCTTAATAATATCATCTATGAGAATGGGGAAAACATTTTGAAACCATTGTATTCTTGCCAAAAGCCTCCTCTCTTTAAGCTGACAAGAAAGCAAGGAGGAAAAGAATTAAATCAAAAAGCTATCACCCTGAGCAACATAACTGCAATACTGTTCCTATAACACAGCTGGAAATATAAAAGGGGGAAAAAGAACAAATAAGTTTCAAACCTACATGTTGATTATTTAGCAGAACAAAAGAATATTGTGCTCCTTGATATGATCTCCATTTCCCCCTTAGTCAAGGAGAAAACAAATCTTGTGCCTTTATTGGATGTCTTTTCTGGGCAGCTTAATGGCTAAAATTCCCAGGTACATAGTTTTAAACTCTTTTTTATCCTTTTTTTATTTTTACAAAGGCAAAAACATACAGGGAGTTCTCAAATTACAACCGTTCATTCAGTGACTGTTTGAAGTTACAAAGGCACTGACTTATGATCGTTTTCCACACTTATGACTGTTGCAGCATTCCCATGGTCATGTGATTTACATTCAGATGCTTAATAACTGGTTCACATTTATGACGGTTGCAGGGCCTCAGGGTCACATGATCCCCTTTTACAACCTTCTGACAAGCAAAGTAAATGGAAAAGTCAGATTCACTGATTTTATAACTGCAGTGATTCATTCAGCGATGGGCTCCAAAAATGTTAGCAAGGGATTCGCTGTCCAGTTGCTGGGTGGGCGTGGCCATGGTGGGCATGGCCTCCTGCACCACAGTATGGAGGGGGCGTTTTTCGCCCTCCCCGGGCTCCGGAGGTTTTCTTCAAGCCTCTGGGAGGGGAAAACAGCCTCCCCCCGGGATCTAGAAGTTCCACGAAGGCCAGAAACAGGTAGGCCAATTTTTCACCTTCCCCGAGCCTCTGTGTGGGCCTTGCACCTACCTGGCATTCAAATCGGGCCATGTGGAAACTTCTGGGATGGGTGGGATAGGTGGGGCCACACAGGGTGGGTGGGGCCAGCCAGGAGTGGGATTTGGGGGTTTGCCAAACTGGGCAGACCCTTAGCAAGAGGATTGCTTAAACCCCTGTGAACCCCCAGCAGCCCACCCCTAGATTCATTTAATAAACGTGACAAGAAAAATCATAAAATGAGGCAAAAGTCACTTAACAAATTTCTTAATTAGCAACATAAATTTTGGGCTCAATTGTGGTCATAATTCAAGGACTACATGTACTGATGGAAGGACATTTGGAAAAAAGAAGCTCAGCGATTTCTTTGCCAAGGACTGCCACTTGGGTCAAATGCAGTCTGGTTTCCATAATAGTTAGACTAAACATAAATTAGTTGATGAAAAAAATGGTTTTGGAATTATATCATTTTCCCCGAGGGATATGAAATTATGTGAGTTCAAAAACTGTAACAACCTTTTCATCTCAGCTTTTTTAAAGAGGCACTTAGATAGATCTTATTTTCTATTTATTTATTTATCAAAATAGAGCCCTTTTGGTCTAGGGGTTAAAGCAGCAGGTTAGAAAGCGGGTGACTATGAGTTCAAGTCCTGCCTTAGCCATGAAAGCCAGTTTGATGACTATGGGCCAATCCCTCTCTTTCACCCCAACCCACTTCACAGGGTTGGTTTTTTGTGTGTGGTAAAAATAGGAGGAAGAAGTCATGTTGGATATGTTCGCCACCTTGAGTGATTTGTAAAAATAATAAAGACAAGATACAAACAAACAAACAAATGCATACATACAGTTGTTGCATTATTATACAGTATATTATCTCAAATCAGGTAAAGAAGGCCATCAGTAAAAGTAGAAACTATACAAAATTCTAGGTCTTTATTTTTATAAAAAACATACAGCAGCTATCTAAGTTTATATATATATATATATGCCATCTTATGCTGCGTAAGGCGGAAATGTTCTATTCTTCTAAGCCTTTGGAATATGCTCCCCCCCAATAATCTATATCTATAAAAGAGAAGTCCCAGGAGCGAAATTAATTTGTATGTCCGATGTACAAATCTACACCCCTCCACCAATGTCCCCCAAAATTGACACAGAGGTACCTTTCCTTAGTAAGATGGTCACTGTGGGGGTCAGGAGCACATAGGGTGTCAGGATGACACGTAGGGTGTCAGGCCTGTTTGCACCCAAAAACAGTGGAAAAGTGGACAGTTTGCACAAAAAAGCTCGGATGCTGGGAGTTGTAGGCAAGCCCCAATGAACTGTGGGAAATGTAGGCTGCAGCAGGGGAGTACAGCATGATGATATAGCAGGCCCCAAACAGGCAAAGAATGCTGGGAGTTGTAGGCTGCAGTAGGGGAGACTCCTGCACAGACTCCATTCAGAGACAAAGACTCCTGTTTCATTCAAACTGTGGTACAAACACCACATCAACATTTACAAAGGTTAGTTGGCCTCCTGTAACTGGTAATTACACAGTTTCTCATTTCAACAAAAAAAACTACCCAGGCAAGGCCGGGTGAGCAGCTAGTACAGTATAACTAAGAGTCTCTCTAGAATGGGAGAATAGAATATAACCCTAAAAGCAGGGGTGGGATTCTACCGATTTAACAACAAATTTCTAAATTTTCACCAAAAAATTGTGTTTGTCTTTTTGGCGCTTTCCCTCATAAAGAAAATTATGTTGCTAAATATCTAGTTAAATCAGTGGAAGCAAATTAGATTTTTGAAGGTGGGCATTAGAATAATATATCACTGGTATGAGATGGAGGATTCATTATATGAATGAATGAATCTGAAAGAAACCCCCCTTTTCCCATATATTAAATCTCGCCAACACAATAGAAATATCCAGAAAGCCTGAAAATGTTTTTAAAAATGGACAGATTTGTGATGCACTACATATTTTTAGTACCCCTTTGGCTTGGTCTTCACAGATGTGATCTTATTCTAATCAGTTTTACTGATTTCTTGAATGCTAAGTTAGAATCAATGGTCCAACAACAGAAATGTGTAGGAAAGTAATACAGAAGTAACTCTTGGGATCATATTTTAACTACTGTCTTCAATGAAAAGTATCAGATCATCCAACCATCTCAGATAATGAGCCATATTTTGAATAGGGATCTCTCAGTGGGTGAAGCCTGCAGTAATGCTACCACAGAGGCTCTGCCCATAATTTATTTAAACTGAACCACAATATTGCTAAATCTTTTAGTGAATGTTACAGACGGACTGCTTTTGAAAGCGATTAGTGAACTATACTGACAAAAATACAAGCTAGTTCCAGAAATCCATTTTAAACAAGTAAATATAGGATGGTGTTTTTATAAATATTCTGTGAAGTAAAGGAAAATGTGAAATATCTTTAAATGACTTTTTGGCCAAAGGCAAGTATTTTTAATTCAAAACGCATAACATTGCCCCAGTAATTTATTAAACAAATGTGTTGCTAGGAAGCAAAAGTAAGTGCTAATGGAGATACCAGATTAAATATTAATAAATTCAGTCACACAGGCTATCAGAGAAAGTCTTAGAACAGATACTACCTACCACATTATGCTTGTTTTGGAACCTTCTTCCTGCTTCTAAATCCTGTCTGACTGATAAGGTTTTGGCAACAAAGGGACTCTGATAATTACAATTTATTATATAAGCTGGGGGACTGATAACAAATTTATTGATTTCACCTTGCAAAAATAACCCTACCATTAATGGTCTTTAGCAGTCATTAAAACAAGAAGTAAATGAATGATCCAGATCACTGTGCAGCTATTTCTGAACTTCCTACAAATGTCATGCAGAATGAGGCGATGATTTTTATAATGCATCATAAATATATATTTACCATATATATTTTATTTGTTGTTTTATCATGTTATAAGCTCACAAGTGTCATTTGATAATGAGATAGGTGGCTTATAAATTTAATTAATTATAATCTTAGATATATTGATTATATTATATTAATTAGATTGAATTATTATATTAGATATGTAATTCTAAGTTGAAACATTATTTGATATCCCTAAAAATAACCCATGGTTGAGTAATTAAATATTAGTTTAAAATAATGACAGAGCATGTCACAAAATAAAATGAGGGTACTATGTTTTGATATGAAAGTGCAATGTAAATATGCCACAGATGTGGCTCTAAAGCCTGAACTTGGCATGAATACAGGTGAACAGACAGAAAAGCTATAAATTTTTCCTCCTCATAGGAAACATTGGACGTACTGTACATATGATGGACAAATAAAATATTTTGTGGCCTAACTATTTTTCTTAAATTTCTTTTTTTTTGTCCCCCACAAGGCAAATTGGTATTACACCCTGGGCAAGAACATTTTCTTGTATTTGATCAGATACAAATTGAAAGTTGCTATGTGGAGAATATTTCTATTTAGATGAGTAAGCCATCAAGCACTTATCTACCTAAAAAAGTAAATTTAAAATTAATAGTAACAGTTCTGTGGGCGACAGTCTTCTTATCTTGGCTACAAAAAGTGTTTCAGGATTTGTAAAAACCCATGCCAGAAAAGTAGAAAACTTTCAAATTCCTCATTTTTTCAACCTTAAATCCAACTGTGAATTTTTTTAAAAATACCTACTTTTACCTTCTAAAATCCCACTGGCCATTATGGCCTACCTCACTGTTCACTTTGTGCATTTCTTTGTTAAGTTGGGCAAGTGTTGATAATGGTGAAAATAAATTAAATAAATAAATATTTCCTTATTTTCTTTCTTTCTTTGATCATCTTCCTTCATTGCTCTATGATTGGATGAGATTTTATGAAACAAATAAAATAGTTTTCTCAAATGCAATCTAGAGCATGTCGACTGAGGAATTCTGGGAGTTGAAGTTCACACATCTTAAAATTGCCAAGGTTGAGAAACACTTCATTAGACTAGAGCATTGCTCTGCTTAGGGAATTTTTATTTTATTTTTTTTTAACTAATAAGTTCTACAATCTGAAAAAGTTTGAAAAACCTTCCTCTATGGGACTTCCATTTTTAAAAATCCTAATAAACAGCTATCAGGGATAGAGAAAGGGAGGAGAAGAAGGAGAGATAATTCTTTCTTTCTAGTGTATATGATATGTTACCATTATACCAAAGGAGGAAAATTTATGGAAAGTATACTTTGAAGAGTCAAAGACATTTATTTATCTATTTAGTGTATTTTCAGTATATGACTCCCCATTGCACATAACCTGATTCTGGGCAGCATACCTACACAACATTTAAAACAACCAATTTTAAACTACTGAGCATAAATCAAAATAATTATTATCCCAAGGAGAATAATTATCAATCAATATTGTAATATCAGGTTGCAGGCAAGACATGATAAACTGGTGATGAGAATTGCTCTAGGATTAATTCGGAAAATAAGGTCTTTTCAATTTGAAGAAAATAGAAGGTAGATAAAAACAAATGCAAATTTTTTTTAGCCATACATAAATAATTTTATTTTGTATTCTAATAGGTTTTTAGCTGATACAATTTCCCTCCAAGAACTAAATGCAATGACTTGGATTATCTGCACGCTGTCAATTAGTTCAATGTAGTCATAATGTGCTGTAATGATTGTAATGATTTTAATTCCTTCTGTATTTTTGCAGATAATGAGGGCTACAAAATCATCTATTAAAAAAAACAATTACAGAATGATTAGGTACTTGAATTATTAAAAGTTCTCAGAAATCCTGAGTCAAATCGAGAATTTTGAATAGGCAAAATTGTCTTCTAAAATCCTTTTATAGCTATCCCCTCAGTAAGCCTTTTTTAGATTTAAAAACAATTAAACCTGTTGAATTGTTCTCAAAGAAAATTTAACTTAAAACAAGTGAAAACTTGGAGTTAGAAGGTTTTATATGACATTGGCTTACCTACACTCCGTTAATGGAAAGATTTAAATTGGATAAGAAGAATTATGAATTTGAAAGCTGTAAAACTGAATTTGATCTAAAGCTTTGTACAATTGAGGATCGTACTATAGATATAATGTATAAAATGTATAGAAAATGAAACAAAGGACAAGAAGTTAAAGATTGTATGATCACATGGGGGGGAAAAACTTTAGAGGAATTGGTAGAGACAGTGAAATTGATAGCCTTTGGTCTAAGAAAAGATTTGGGCAAATTTTATTTCTATTTGGGAATTATTAATGGACATTTTTCAAGAAATGGAAAAAAATGAAAAACTGATTTTGGGATTTGATACTTAGCGTTATATGGGATTATCGAAACAATGTAACAAATGTTAGAGCAACAGTTTAATGTATTATTATATCTATATCAAAAAAGTCATTCTTTATTTCTCTTACTTTTTTCTTTTCTGCACTTTTATTCTTTTCTAAGACTTTTCTTTTCCTACTTTTCTACTTCCATTTATCTTTAGCTAACGTTATGTTTTTTTTAAAAAAAAAACCAATTAAAGTTATAAAAAAGAAAGTAAGAAAATCTCTACCTACACATTCCTCAATAATCTAGGAAGAGAACAGCCATGTGGTGAGTGCTGTTGAATAAAGATGGAAATGCCTCCGTCTTATTGAACCAAAAGATGAATTGGTTCTACAGTATACTGAAAGCGGTCCAGGGCTGAAATTTCTGACAAGTTATCCCTTACCTATTCAATAAATCTTGTTTAAGAGGCATCTGTGGGAATCTTGTTTTTGCTTGAGTCAGCTACCAAAACTAACAGTAGACCTGCTTTCATTGCAGTGTATTTAGACAAACAAGTCATTATACAAATACACATATTGACCAAGTATTAAGAACGTCTGTGATTGACTTCCACTGGTTTTAAAAAATTGAATACTTTATATAACCAAAATGATAGGAGCATCAGAATGATAGCTTAGAATGATGTTTAGTAATATTTGGGAATACAGTTTTACTCACTTTAATCTAATCTTTACTTTTCTTAATATTTTCCCCTTCATATAATTTTATCTTTTGAAAATCATGTATATTTGATAGACTGCTTAGTTTAAAAAAAACAAACATTATTTCACCCACCTGGGATATGATTTGATGTGGAATGGTGCACAGATGTTTAAAATAATATAAAATAATAAGTGTCAGCTAAAGGAAGTAGGTTTCTACATATTGTGCAGCCTTACTAGTGATAGATTTTGCAAGATACAACATTACGTTATGGTGAAATATAGGATAACAGTTTTTCTGTATGGTTCACAAGCCAACATTATTTGAGTAGGTTTTTCCCCCAAGGATTTTACAGCAATCAGGCAGAGTAGAAAATATTTCTGATCATAATCCACAAGAAACATTCTCTGAATTGTCTGGTTGGCTGCATCTACCAGAAATCTTTTTTCATTTTAGTGCAAAAATGTTCTTTGTTCTACAAGCTGACTGCTGGGTTGACACGCAATCTAACCTAAAAGCTATGGATCAGCAAGTAAGCGCCTGAATTCTATTAGTTTTTAGATCCAGAGTTTACACCTTTCATTTCAAATAAAATCCAATCCTTACATATAAATAGGTAAAACATGGAGTATACGTCCTTTCCTGAACCATCTAATTATTACCTGAATACTAAAAAGAAAGCCTTTTGGAACTTTGCAGGAAGTGTAATTATTGTCCTCAATTATTCTGCCAGGGACAGTAAATATAAAACATAAAAGAGAAAAAAAAATTAAACCATGACAGTCATTACTATCAAGAGGAGGTAGAGGAATGAAAACTTATAGAAGGAGAAATGCAGAGGAGGCATTCCAATGGAGTTTTAACATTCACAGAATACGAAGTGTGCAAAACTGAATTCTATGTGAATTTAAAGAAACAAGCAAACTTGTAATTACAGGTATGTTTTCAATTATTTCAGTAACATATACCATGATTAATGAACCATAAGTATTTTGTTTTTCTATTGCTGTAAATGTTTGCTAGAGTTTTTCTCTAAGTTTTCCTATATGGTACTTATCTACATTACTATACCAGATCCATCTATGTACTGATGAATGATGCATGCTTCAATTTTTCTATTGTTACGTCTATCTACTGCATTGATGGCAGAACACGGTATATGTTCAGGTAAGTGTCTGAATAGTATATGCCATTACAGAATAGTTAGACTTTGAAATTACAGTTTCTGTAAAGAAAATAAACAATTTCGGATTTTGGAAAGCTAGCACCAATTTGTAGATAAAAAGAATAATTTTCTCGCAGTCTTCTCATATCAAAGGATATACACATTAAAGTCCCCTCAAATTCCTTTGAACATCAAGATGTATGTTCAGAACAGACATTGCTGAAGCATCCATTTTGAACTAGACAAAGTAATGCACACTCAGGGTCATTTTAGAGCTACCAACATTTTAAAAATATACATGTATATTTTTATATAAATATACATGTATATATGTAAAAAGTACATGTTTTTCATGTATGTGTGTAAAATTGAATTGGGCATGGTATAAGTCTCATGGAGACTAGAAAGATCTGCTATCAGGCTGAGTGGCTCTGTTGTCACTCTGCATTATCCTTTGATTTAGGCGAACAGCTTATGGGAAATGAAAAGCTGCATACAAATGTACTTTACAGGTATTTATAGATAACAACGATACAGAAATATTGAACATGTAAAGTGGGCTCTTTTCTACTTACGTCCTAACAGAGGATGCAAGTGTGTTAAATCAATGTGAGTTCTGTTGTGATTTCATGTTGCACACACATTATTACTCCCTTCCAATGGCTGTGTAGGTGCAGCACATGATATTGTTCTTTTTATTCTAGGCACAGGTAGGATTTAAAGAACTGACTTAGACTTGTCCCGTTTCAGGACAAAGTGAGTGAAAGTTCTACTGAGTGAAAGTTCTACATAGATTGTAAACTTTTCAGAATGCTCCAGCATAGAAATAATTTGATACATACTCATATACTCATAATTTGATACATACATATACTCATAGAAAAATAAGTCTAACATTTGTTTTGGTTTTTTTTTAAATAAGAGATGGTGTATATTTTCTTCTTTTTGGAATATCAGGTAACATTTCTCAAAATGTGGGTCACTATGCTGGGGATGTGTATGTTGTGAGGATGGAGGGTCATTTTCCTTCCAAGTCCTTTTCAAAGAGAGTTACCAGTTTAATGCCAATTAAGCTAATATGATGGCTTTACACCCCGGAAGGAAGCCAGGCTCTTAATTTTTAAAGCAATTTTTCAGCTCATCTCTTTTGTCTTATATCAGAAATAATCAGAGCTTTTATGCCAAGCTGTGACCATCTGACCTGAGGGTCACTCTATGATGCAATTATAACAAAGGAGAAAAGAAAATGGAAAAAGCTAAAAAAAAAGAAAAAAAGAATATTTACAAAACAATAACAAATTAGCATTAAAAACTCTACAATTATAAAAGCAAAGAGAAAAATAAATAGAATTTTGGGTGAAGAGCAGATATTAAAACCAGTGGAGCCATCTCTATATTTCACCAGTTCCCTAGGATCCTCAAGTCTTGAGGGATTTCCATAAATTAAAAAGGGATGAAGCCAGCCACAATTCACAAAGATGGAATATTCCATAAAGTGGGCACCACAGCAGAGGCCTTGCCATGTAGGATCTGCCAAATGTAGCTCTCTATTTGATGGTACCTGCATCATACCTTCTCTGCTGCAGAATGGGCAATTGTAATTGGGAAAGGCAATCCCATCAGACAACCAGGCCACATCCCAAGCAGGGCATTAAAGGTCAACATCAGCACCTTGAATTGGATCCACAAACAGACTGGTAACCAATGCAGTTAGTGGAGGAAAGGTGATTCTTATGGCATATCCGGAACCCTGCACAGGTGGATAGCTGCATTCCTGTCCAACAGGCAACAAATAGTCAAAATAGGGAAGGCC
>JANHFQ010001841.1:124823-138614 GCA_032468035.1 Aparallactus werneri
CCGTTATGCAGCACTCGGGATTCGAACCACCAAACTGCTGATCTTTCTGATCGACAAGCTCAGCGTCTTACCCACTGAGCCACTGCATCCCATAAATAAATAATAAATATGGTAGCAGGCAGTATTTCAGGTAAAGTGACCCCACTAAATTGGCTTAGTTTCAAAAGATTTTAAAGGTCAAGTTGGGCTCCACAAGTAGTCCTCAACTTAGAACCATTCCTTTGGAAGTTGCAACAGCACTGAAAAAAGTGAGTTACAAGCAGTCCCATTTACAACCATTGCAGCATTCCTGTGGTCACGTGATCAAAACCAGGGTGCTTGGCAATGGGCTGCAGTATCCTGGGGTCACATGATTGTCATTTGCAATCTTCCCAGCTGGTTTCTGACCAGCAAAACCAATGGGGGAAGTCAGATTTGCTTAACGATAATGCAGTGATTCACTTAACCATGGCAAGAAAGGTTGTAAAATTGGGTGTGACTCACTTAACAACTGACTTTCTTAGCAATGGAAATCCCAGCCCCCAATTGTGGTCATAAGTTGAAGACTACCTGTACACTCTAATTTGGATTCGATCTTATGCTTTGATACTGTATAATCTGAACTATGTTCTCAAATTGGCTTGAACCTCCTGCTCCCCTTTCTTTCTGTCCCAGATACCTGTTACGTGCTTTCGTTTGCCATAATCATGCTGAATACCAGTTTGCATAATCCCAATGTGAAGGACAAGCCCACTGTGGAGCGATTCATCGCTATGAATCGTGGCATCAATGATGGCGGCGACCTACCTGAGGAATTACTCAGGGTGAGTTTTGTGGGAAGAGAACAGACTGGAGAACTCCATAATGGTGGGTGTGGAGAATCACCAGAACAGAGGGCCAACTGTCTGTCTATCTGCCTGGCAGGCTCACCAAGGACCCAGGAATAGGTCAGGGTTGAGCCTACCTTGGTCTTCCCACTATCTCCTGCTCAAATACTGAGCTTCCAAAACTCATTCATAGTTCTTGGGAAATAGAAACTGCATCTGTACAGTATTGAAAAGGGGGCACAGAACCTTTCCGTGGAAGTGATCCACCGCATGTTTCTCCTCCCTCACACCAGAATCTCTATGAGAGCATAAAAAACGAGCCCTTCAAAATCCCCGAGGATGATGGCAATGACTTGACGCACACCTTCTTTAATCCGGACCGTGAAGGCTGGCTTCTGAAGCTTGGTGAGTGTGTGTCTGCACGAGGCAAGGCCTGACCAACAAGGGACAGGGCTGCTGATGGTGTGGCATGGGCTGCAGGGAGCATGGAGCTCAGCAGGAGTCTCTTTGCATGGGGCTCGGTGGCCACAGTCCAGCACAAAAGACCAGCTATACAACCTTGAAAGCTTCTCATTATCTTTTCTTGAACAGCGTACCCAGTGAGGGAGGGTCTTGGTTGCAGTGCTCAGTAACTTCCTATGGCCCTCTTACATTGGTCTTGACCAGCCAATTCTTACCGAAATTGGGCAAATGGAGGTACTTAGGAAGAAAAAAGGCAGGTTACTTGGGTCCCAGGAATGGCAGGTGAATCTAGCTCCAAAATGTACACCTACATCCACCTACAGAGAAGCTAAAGACTTATCTATGGTCCCTTGCTTCTCACTTTCATTTTTCATACTAGTCTCTGGCATCACTTCACGCATAGCAGCTCCCGCGCTCACTGACACTGTTAACAGGTCAACTAGGATGCATTCACCTGCTCTCCTTGTGCAGCTCTTGGCTCCCTCTTTGTATTTACTCAAAGCTGGGTTTTTTTTTGTCAATTGCCAGGATTTGGCTCGAAAAGTCTTCCAGGCTTGTTTGAGGAACAGTTGTTTGCCTAGTTTTTTCTCTCTTGTAGGAATATTAAATCACTTGAAATCTGAAAATCATATCTGAAAATGGAAACCTCCTAAATATTCAAACTTGTAATTGTAATTGTTATTACTATTGTTTGTTGGCCTCCCCTTAGATATAGAAGTGACCATGGTTTAGGGTAGATTCCTGCCATCTAGCAAGAGAGGTTGATTGAAACAAAAGAAATGAGGATTTAGAAGTGAAATGCAAATTCCAACATTTAATATTCCATTTCAGGAAACAACCTCCAAATTGACTTCAGTTCCAAAGACAGAATGTTTTGTAGTTTGCATTTCAACTTCTGTGGCAATTATTTTAAAAATTGTGACCATATTAATGTCAAGAGCCCCAACATTGTACTTGAAACCCAATTCTGCAGTGCCTCCTGGTGTGGATATTTCCTCTGTTAACTTTTCTCAGGGTTAACAAAAGAGAGTGGAATAAATGCTCCCAATTTATTTATCTAGAAGATACGAAGTTTTTTCTGAGTGGAGTGAACATCGTAGCCTGAAGACTTGCCCCAAATAGCAAGGTCCCAAGTTCAAGAGACAACCACAGTGGGGATGATTCCCGTCATCGTATGCCAAATCTTTTTAGACTTGTCATGATGATGTCTATTCACCGGCATCATTTTTTTAAAAAGGAGAACTGCAGCATTGTGCAATTCAGGAAAATGTGGCTAAAAGCACAGCAAAGAAGGGGAAACTGAGGCTTACCCTGTAGAGACAGAGAAGTGGGAGGAGGTTTCCATTATTCACCCCGAGGGAGACACAAGGCCTCTTTGCTGTGTTCCAGAGGGGAGGGTTGAAGGAGGTGGTGGTAACTTGAGAACAAAGGTGGATCAGGTAGGGCCACTGACCTTGACTGTGTGGGACATAACCCTGGTTTTCTCCACATATGGCTGTTCTTTGGCTGAACCCCTTGGCCCTTGATGATGCATGCTGCCCTTCCCATCCCATCCCTAGAGGTCTCCTGGCTCCAGGCCATTTTAACACCCCCACCACTGCCTTGATACTAAAATCACTAACTCCTCAGTCAACTGTTTGTGTGGCAAACACATTCATGATGTGGCCGATGGCAAGAATTAATCAGGAGAGGTGAACCTTTCTATCAAGTATCCCAGCGGCGGCTGCATTATTGGCCCTGGCATGCTGGTAGCCCCAGAAATGTATCAGCCCCCCTTTTTTTGTATTAAGCTAGGAGATATGTTGACTCCCTTTAAGGAGAACTCTTCCTCCCTCCTTTTCCCCTTTGCTCAAAAATATTTAGCTTGGGCAGTGCCCACTGCTGACTGCAATTGAAATGTGCACGAAGGGCAAATTTTAGTCCTTTGTTTTTTAATTTTCTTTTTCCCTCATTTGTATGTTTCCATGATTTTGGCTCTGCCTTTCCCTGCCCCCAAACTTCAGGAGGTACGTACCCCCATATCTCCTTGCTAGCTTTGCTGGGGCCGAGGCCGTGCTGCAGTGCTTGCTTGTTTTTCTGTTCTCTTTTATTTTTACTTGCTGCTGATGTTACTCGTATTGCTATTGTTGCCACCATTGCTAATTGGCTGCACAGTCCCTGGGGAACTGGGGTGGGGAGACGTGGGATGGTGAGGGGCAGAGGTGGGGAGAGGCAGTGCTTGTGTTCTTCTGGGCACCAAAAGGAGAGAGAAGAGAGAGAAGTGACTTTCCCAAACCGTGAATCAGGTAGCTATCCTCTTCATCTTGCTTTTCTAAAATTCACATTGTCCTTGTTAGATGTCTTCTGGGAGAGTATGGCAAGTTCTAAAGTCCTGAAGTACTTCCTGTTGTCAGAACTAGGCCTGGATGTGGGTTTGGGCTTCTAGAGGGGCAGGAGCTAGGAAGGGCATGATAGGAATCGGGGGGGGGACCCTCATTCAGTAGTTTGGGAAATGAGTTGGGCCCGCCCACCTGCCCCTGCGCTATTGTGTGCCTTTTTACCCTTTTCCGAAGCCCAGCTGATCAGTGCAGCAACTCAGATTGCCGCCTGTCAGCTGTTGAGACTCTCCAGCAAAAGTCTGTTTTTTGAATTCGTGAATGTAATGCGCACGTGCACTCACCAAACTGGTTGTTAGGCCAGTAGAAACCACCCCTGTCTCCAACCACAATAAAAAAAAGAGTGGAGAAGAGCTCAGAATTGTTAGCTTTTCTCTTTTTCCCCACCCTTAGTGTTACTGAACATTTTTCCCTATGGTACTTACAGGCCGAAAAAATGATAATTAAAAATAAAGTATGACTTCCAACCCCAAAATGTTGTTTGACCTGTTTTGGGATAGATATTACAGAAAAACATTTCTCATTAAGTTTGAAGGATGCTGGGAGTTGTATTTCACTTAGCATCCCACAGTTTAATAAATTATGCATTTCACACAATTGTTATACCATTCCAGGCTTAGGTAATGGGCAGTTCACAGCAAAGTAGTTGCTTCAAAAGACTTTTCCAGATGCTATAGTTCAGTCTTGATGATTGCAGTGCCATCATAAACCTTCATCAGACCTACATCATGCAGCTGATGCAACTTAAATCATTGTAAGATGAATCACGGATCTCTTTTCCATTTATTACATAATGTCCTACCAATTTCCACATATATGTTTCTCAGAAATTATGTTCTTCACTTCTCCATGGCCCTAGCATAATGTGTGTTTTTGTTTATCTTCAGTTGACTAACTCCCTCCCATTACTTTTAGATAGGAAAATCATCACTAAGAGGATACTTTTAAGAGGAGCCCATTCATATTTCCTGCTTGTCATTAAAAAGAGAAGCAAATAATGGAAACAATTAATCAATGAGAGCAGATTTAAATGTAGAATCCCTATTGGTAATACTGTATGTAATTTTCATCCAGGGACACTAAACAAAATAAAAATGCAGCTGGTGTAAAAAGGAATACTAAAATATTAGTTGTTTAATTGATTGTGGCAATAAGTTAGCCATGCTCTGGTCCTGTTTGGAACAGAGAAGATTCTTCCCTTAATTATATATGAGATAGTTTCCAATTAATTGGGATGGCACAGGATCAAAATGTCCAACTGGATCAGAGGAGAGAAGATTTCTTAACCAGGTTGAGCTTTTTGGTTCAGTGCCACTCCAACTGGCTAGAATTCACCATGCATAATTAAGGCTCTTCAATTGGTTAACTTATTGATCAATTTATGGATGTGACTTTTTTTACAGTCCCCTTTTTAAAATCTTTATAATAATCCTGTAAATAGGTTATCCTTTCTATTTTTTCTATTTTATGGACTTGTAATAAGAACAGGATTAGAACCCTCCCCAACCACGAATCTGGCCAATGAGTCCAAACTGTAACTCCTGTAATTTTCAGCTTGCCTGGTTATTAAAGTATCAGCATCCCTGGAGATGCCTGGTTGATGAAGGCGAAGGCTTGATTAATGACACCCAGTGAATTTGTAGCTTAAAGGATGGAATCCATCATTTGTTAATCATATAACATTAACATTACGTATAACTGCATTATTAAAGTGGTTTATAACCTGAAGGGGTTAAAATAGTGTGTAACTAAAAGAAATGCTTTTACTGTAGGACTCTCCCAAGGCCATTAAAATGTACCCCAACTATTAAATGTCTGAACTGAAAATCAGGACAAACAATAGTTAACAGCAAGGAACTCTTTGGGATTTTAATAACCCTGTTAGTTATTATTCTGTAAGTTCTTAGCTTGTAACATTCAGATATAATACTGTCCCCTCAGCTTTTCTTAAATATGGCAGCAAATTGGAATTCTCTGAAGTTAGGGTGTTTCTTGAATTTTGGGCTGTTTTATACTTAATTGTCAAAACATAAAAGTTGGAAAATGATAGCTGAAACCTGGTGGTGGTTTATGTCCCTCTAATTACACAGTGAAACTAGAATTTGTTTACATTCACTCAAGTTCAAGGGTGTTTTGAAATTGACACTAGTAAATCTACCATCCCCAAACAAGAATTTTTAAGACAAAAAGGAGCGGAGGTAAAATGGCAGATCTTTTCACATTTTGCTTTTCAGTTCACAGTTTGGGGCAAATACCTTTAATCATCATCTTGTTCATCCAAGGCCCTGGCCCTGATCCTCAATTGTTGGTCTTAGTTTTAATGTCATTGTGGATAATTCACTTCTCTTCCTGTTTAATGAAAGCCTCAGTTTAAAGGTGGCTGGCCTGTTGTTCCTTGGAAGCAATCTCACCGCATTCTTTCCTGGTGGGCTCTTCTAGAAGTTGTCTTCTGCTGGCACAGGTTGTTTGTCCACTTAGCTGATTTTTGTTTACAGTGAAAGGAAATGGGCAAAACACTACTGCCAAATATTTGTGAGGATACAACTGAAGAATTGCTGAGTTTACCAATCGGCTCTCCCGAGGAGGTTTTGCTTTCTTTGTCTTTATTTAATATATTGACTTGTGATGAAGTCGGTCATTCCATGATAAGAGGGACTCACAACAGTTGAAGCTTTCGAGGTTCCTTGGGGACTGTAGCAGGCATTATCTGGAGCAATTGGCTTCTTCCACCCACCATTGTCCTTTTCTTTCTGTTTTTGTTTTTATGTTGCTTGAATGAAGTCTTGTTGTTTGTCTGTGCCTATATGTGGCGGTAAGAATCGCCCTGAGTGGGTATTTATATTTATATTTTTGCTCCGGGTAATCTCTGGTTAGCTCAATTCTGCTGTAGCAGAGCCACTGCTCATTGAGCTGATTTTGCCTCTTCACTTCTCAACTTTGCTCTGCCTCTTGGAACCACAGAAACCCCCCTTGCATAAACTGGCTAGACCAGCCCAAGGGGGCTGTGCAAACCTCTGTCCTTTAATGAGTGAAGGCAGTCAGTTGTGGATGGAAGTTACTTTGGTGGTCCCTCTGGGAAGTAACTGTTCAGAATAGTACCTGTTTGTACTAATTGCTTCACAGTTTCTGAATCTCTGACAAAACCCTAGGTCAGTTTTTTTAAATGTTTGCCAAAAGCAACTCGCTTCCCTGAATCTGAATCTTTCTGTTGACATTGACTTGACTTTCAGAAAAAAAAGCCATTGGCTAATTGTGGGCACAGTTTAGTTGGGGGAAAGGGGTGGGGGGGGACCCCAAAAAGAACCAGTGCATTGCTATGAAATAAACTGACACGATTTATGTCTTTTCCACCGAGCTTCTGTTTTGGAGTGTTCCTTGGTAAAGGATAAATGTCTGAAACACACTGGGAGTAAACAGGTTGTCTAGCAACTGGCAAAGCCAGGTGTTTTACCTGTGAGGAACTTAATATTAGGAAAAGGAAAGGAGATCTCTATATACACGTCCCTAATAGGTGTTAATTTGAGCCAACCCCCTTGTAGACTTTCCCCCCATCTATTGAGGAAATCTCATTTGAAAATAACCTCTTTACATGGGATAATGTTTGTTCATCTGGTACCCTTTGGGTGATTTGAACTGCTGTCTTAGGCTGGGAAAATGGAAATCATAGGTCTGAGATAGTAATCTAAGACATCTAAGAAGGCATGGAGTTGAAAGAAGCTAAGACCAAATTCCAATATCAGGCCCTTTAGCTTGGTTCCTTTTTTCTGCACGAGGCACAAGAAATTTTTAACAAATCCAAAAGCCTTATTACATCTTGAAGGCAAGTGAGGTGGGGATAGCTATTCCTGTCACCCATTTTGATCACGGACCTTTCCCTTAGCCTACCTTATTGTATCTTAAAACACAATAGTGTCTCATGGTCAGGTAGGGCTGAGAGCGTCAAGATCAAAAAGGCTGTTTCCTGGCTGCCAAATTATCATGGAGTGTAAATAATTCCCTCTTCTTTCACCTGTAATAAAAAGGGTTGGGGTGGTGTAGATTGGGCTTCCTAGAACTCAGGTGGAATCCTAGCGAGCACTTTCATCTGAGGATCTGGCTAAAGTATAGACTTTACTCATAGCAAGCCTATTTTAGTGGAAATCTGTTGCCTCTTCTCCATCCTTGTGCAGAGCAGATACAGGCTTGTTCGGTAGCGTACAGTAGGGTTGACCTTTTCCACTTCCCCAAGCTGTTGTGCTCAACTGGAAGCCACCTGCTGCTCTGGTGTGGGGCTGGCTCTGCTTGCGCTCTTGACAACCATGTGCTCGGCTACTGTCTGTTGTCCCCATAGGCTGTGGCTTTGCCTTTGCCTTAGCTGCTGTCGTGTCCAGAGTCAGCTTTTTGGCCTGGGCACGCATTGTCAAGCTTGCTTCTCCCTTGTGCAGGTGGCCGAGTGAAGACGTGGAAACGACGCTGGTTCATCTTGACAGACAACTGCCTTTACTACTTTGAGTACACCACGGTGAGTGTCTCAGGTTGTTACTATTTGTGCAGATGCACCCAAGTACAACCCAAGTGCTATTCTAAATGGTGGACCTCAGTGTGAAGTCTTATTTTAACATAAGATTGGAATATTTAGCATAAACTGTTGTCCTGGAATCTTCACTATTGGAATTGGGTGGGGGCAGCACAAATACCAGAACAAAAACCAGAAACGATTGTGCCCCAATATATTTGTTGGCCCTTTTTCATGCCATTTTCTCCTTACTTTATTATGATATATGCCTTTGGCCTCCTCACTGAAAGTTTTGTCTTTAAAGTATCTGCCTAGATATATTTGTCTTAAAAGAGGAGGTTTTCTCCATTTAGCTTTATGGTGAATGAACGTTTGTAACATGTGTTACAACTGAGAAGATGATTTATGGATTCAAATCTGGCCATCTTGTAGGACAAGGAACCGAGAGGCATTATTCCATTGGAGAATCTAAGCATCCGTGAAGTGGAGGATTCTAAGAAGCCGGTGAGTAATATTAAGCCTGGAGACTGTTGTGAAATAGGGTGAGGTCACCTTTTTGCAGCCTTTCGTTCCTTTTTGTTTTTGTTTTACTATGGTTATTAAAAGTTGAAAGCATAGTTTGTTGTGGGAAGCAAAATGAAAATTCTAGTATATGCACCAAGGTGGGAGATCATTATTTTTTAAAAAATGAATCCCCCTGAAAACTCTCCCAAGCCCTTATTTGTTGCCATTCTGCATGCTTTAAAAGAAAATGAGAAAGAATTCAAGAAAAGTGGTAGTAGCCCCTGAAATATGAGTTATTAAACAGGCTTAACCACATTGTAGAACTGGTTCTGTTTCTATTACTCAGTGAGAGAAGGAAAATTATGCATGACACCCTCAAAACACTGAGCTCAGGGAAATCCTATGGAGGAAAAAAATAGTTGTCTGAAAATTGGCCAAGTCTTTCCCACAACATTTTCAAGCCCTACTTTTGCTGCCTTTGATCTATTTTACAATAGATCTTGATCAGATGATTTCTTAAGGTGATAGGGATTTGTTTTTACCATATTTTATTTTAGTGCACAAACCATTTACTGAGGCTGTCTGTATTTCAGAAATGATTTGGAAGAGGTGTTTTGAATCATGAGGGAGCAATACTTCTTTAATACAAGGGAGCAATACTTCTTTAATACAAATTAAATAATTAAGAATTATACATATAAAAAATAAACATCCATGCAAATTACAAAAAAATACAAAGAAAAGAAAGCCAGGGTATGTGAAAAAAGCGAAAGAGAAAGAAAAAATAAGCAACTTCCTCCTTCATCCCAGCAGATAAAAACTATTTTAATAACTTAACACTGTTTCTAAAAAAAGGTCCTTCTCAGAGGGAGATTGGACGGTTCAAAAATGTGAATAAATAAATAAAGGGAGCAGCACTTTTTTTAATGTGGTTGTATCTTTTCCAGGTGTGCACAGTAGCCTGAAAAAGATTTAGTTGCCTTAAGGAGGGGATCTGCTCATGTTCCCAAGTACTCCAGATGATTTCTGACAACCCTGATATGCGCTATCCTGAAATGGTTGTCAGTGAAGATGAACTTTGTAGTATCTGAGCTAGTATGTAGATGTCATGTTAGCATTTCTCTAAATTGCTATAACCTTACTTTGGCTTAATAAAAGAAGAGAGGAAGACACTTCTTGACAATACCTACCAGCTTGCTTTTGTTCAGGCCTCCAATGGAGGAACAATCAAATTGCAATGCCTTTTAACTATAGTTTTCTGTTTCAACTGAATTTGGAAATTAATACGACCACTTTTGGAATAAGCCACTTAGTGATTGATTCAAGATTAATATTGATGGTTTAATCGGTAATCACAATTTATCATTTTGGATGACATTGGAAACTATATTGAATTAGTATCTTCCTACTTCAGTTCACAGAGAAATGGTTTATGGAACTGATATTTCCTGCAGAAAACTGGTGACTTTTTTTGGTCAACTGAATTCTGTGTGTTGACACGTCTGACTTTGTCTTTAATGAAGTGCAGCAATACGTTTTGACCTGTTTTTCTTTCAGAACTGCTTTGAACTGTATATCCCTGACAACAAGGACCAGGTCATCAAAGCATGTAAGACTGAGGCAGATGGACGTGTGGTCGAGGGAAACCACACTGTGTACCGCATCTCGGCACCCACTACGGAAGAGAAGGACGAGTGGATCAAATGCATCAAGTAAGATGGAAGAAGGGAATGGCCAGGGTTTGAAGCAATGTGGGAATTTGCCAGAATGTTGCGCATAATTCAAATGTTTGATAGGGAAGCAGGAAGAGGAAGTATAAATCTCTTGCCATAGAAGAACCTGAAGTTGGGGAGAGAGGAGCAGCATTAGATTTTTCTTAATCTTTGTAAATAGGCTTGTAGGGATACAGATAGTCCTTGACTTACAACTGTTTGCTCAGTGACATTTTGAATTAATGACAGCCCCCCCCCAAAAAAAAGTTGGTTATGGCTTAAATTCAAACTTATGACCATTATTCCACCCCTGCAGTCACATGATTTCAATTTGGGCAACCAACTCACATTTATGACTGGTTGAGCATCCTGCAGTTAGGGGTCCTTGGAACTCTCTGAGCTTGGTTGTTTTCTTGCAGATGTTCCATTACCCAAAATAACATCAACAGCACTGATGATGCTACTAGTTTGGGTAATGAAACATCTGCACGAAAACAACCAAGTTTAGAATGTACCCTGAGCTACACATTTTCTCCTTTATTGGTATCCCCCAGTCTCTTGATTATGATTTGCAATTTTGAGCAGGATTCACACTTACAACCATGTGACTCGACTTACTACTGCATTAAAAATGGTCGCAAAATCAGATCCTGTCTTGCAACGATTCACAAGTGCAATGATCTATGATGGAAATTGGAAGTCCCAGTTGTGATTGTAATTCGAGGACTACCTGTAACGCTCTGATTAAGAGGAAAAGAGGCAGGGCAATCCCTAGTGAAATCATAATAAAACGTTTGCCTTTTTTGTAACCTAAAAAAAAGTGATCTGGTGATGTCATTGTTAGGTGGGAGAACAGCCACTGAAGGAAGGCTTTCCTTAAAGAGTCAGGAAAGAAGTTGGAGCCATTCTGAGCCCCTGTTATTTAAATCCTGCTGGGAAGCCTCCTGAGAGTTTAATTATCTCTTCCCCCCCCCCCCATTTTTCTCTCTTCAGAGCTGCAATCAGCCGGGACCCTTTCTACGAGATGCTTGCTGCACGCAAGAAGAAGGTTTCCTCCACCAAGCGGCATTAGCCCCCTTGTCTAACTCTGTGGTGGTGACCTTGGCAGGGGATGCCTCTCCATCTCCTGAGGGTGGGGGACGAGAGCCTGCAGTAGATCGCCTGCTCTCTATTGCTACCTCCAGGAGACCAGCTTCAGCTTTTGCTATTCTTTTCCTGTTTGGGAGCAGGAAGAAGGGGAGGGGGCACTAAGCGGATGGCAGCCACCAACTCACTAACTTCTTTCTTAGGAAGAATGCCAGCTTCTTATCTTGGCAACCTGAATCCCACTGCATCTTCTGCAGTCCAGGTGACCAGAAGAGAAAGCGGTTGGAGTCTCTGGGGATATCTATCCTAGTTGATTTGTTCATTGTGTGAGCTAATGGAGAGGTAGAGCGTGTCACGCAGTATGCACCCCTAAGGGGATGTAACTCTGTTTTAAGTTGCAGTTGCTACTCTCTAAAGCCCAAGCTTCAGGAGTGGACCATGGACCTTTAAAGGTATACATTGATCTATAGAGCAGACATGCTAGCTTTGAAGCCTAGGGATTCCACAGACACCTCCTATTGCCTTTATTTTTTTATTTGTTAGTCAAGCAAGATTGGTGGCTTCCGTTCCCAAAGCGATTCAGCCATGTGGTCTGTTCGGCATGATCAGCTGGGATCCTCTTTCACTTTTTTAATAATTAACCATTAGGAGTATTGAGCAATCAAGACGTCTGCTCCAACACCTGGACTAGGGGCCTAGGGCAAGGCTGCCAATCTCCAGGATTTCCACTGTCCTCGTTCTAGAGGGCAACTACTTTAGGTTGTTCTTGTTATTGCTGCGAGCCAATTCACAGGCTTGGAGAAGTGGGCAGGCGGATTGTTTGATTAGTATTGATGCTTTGCAGGAATTTTTTTTTTGCCAACAGTTTGTGGGGAGTGCCCCACTCAACTGCTGGCTGTGAAATCTCCACCCTCTGGGTTTTTTTAGCATTGGAATAATGGCTCAGAATAGCAGAGTCTAAGGAAGAAGGAGGGGGGGACTTCCAATAATAAGGAAGGGTAAAGCACACACCCTGAGTGTTGTCTTTTTGATCAGTCCTGTTGCAGTTCTTTTTTGGCAGGGATGGGGCCGGGTGAGTCCAGCCGAGGTTGCCCTGGGCCAGGGGAAGCTGTAGTCCTTGACTCTGAGTGAAGCACAAGTAAGCGGTTGGAGATTAGGGATTTGGAGGGCGGGTGGCTTTGCTGGTTAATGTTTGCAACTAGGTTTGTGGGGTGGGGAGGAGAGCCACAGAGAAGGCTGCCTTCCCTTGCAAAGTTTTGGGGAACTCGCGATTCCTCATACAGTTCTTCAAGCCTCCAAACCCACCTCTGTATCAGTCTATTTATCTGAGATGTAGATACTTTCTGTACAGATTTCTTTCCCCTTGAGATTATTTTGTATTTGTTTTAAGGATTGTTTTTATGAAACACGACAGGATTCCTGCATATTGCTGCAGCACAAGGGGAAAATGGGGAGAGTGAAAGCTATTACAGGCCAGACAGTTTTGTTTTGAATCTGTTTTTCAGGGCTGGTTTGGAACTTTTATTTCCCACAACTTTGTGATTTAGCACAGAGCACCTGCAGCAAATAAACATTGAATTCACATCTGGCTCACGTTCATCTTTGTCTGCTTGTGTTCCTCTGCTGACAATTAAGCAAATTGTGTGTTCTGAGGATTGTCTTGCACCAAAAAAAGGAGGAAAAAAAGAATCTGATTCTTGCTGGTTAGGGGCCAGGTAATCTGGGCAGCCTCTTTGAATTTGCAAAATCAAAATCATATAAAGGTCTTCTTATAGCTGGGTAAACAGGGATAATGAGATTGAATTAATTTGGAATCCCAGCAGCAATGTTTTTGCATGAGGTTATTGCCAGCCAATCCTAGGTTTGCCTGTTGCTGGAGTAAAATAGTACATTGAGGTGGGTCTAAGCAATTCTTAAAGGCTTTGGAGGATATTGGCAGGATGAATTGGACTCCATTGTTGGACATAACTCTTCCTGATTTTCACCTTATACTGAGAGATGTCTATTTTCTTTAAATAATTATGTAAGATTAAAAATATGGTATACCCACTGACACAGAAATGATGAGTTTTTCAACATGTGCAGACTTGTCTGGGGATGGGATTTATATATTAATTGCCATCTTGTATATAAAAACTAAGATAATTGTTGAAGTCTTAAAACATTTCAGTGCTACTCTATGTAATTTAACTAAAATAAAATACAGAGTTGCAAGATGGAGGCAGGAAGTTTCCCACTTAGCCAAGAAAATAAAATAACCAGGTCCCTTTAGAGTTATTTATTTATTTATTTATTTATTATTCGCATTTATACCCCGCCCCTCTCCTGGGACTCGGGGCGGCTTCCAGGGT
>JANHFQ010001841.1:221788-232599 GCA_032468035.1 Aparallactus werneri
GATCCTCTTGTTAAGGGTCTGCCCAGTACAGCGAACCCCCAAATCCCACTCCTATCCCACCTTGCCCCTCCCAGGAGACTCCACACGGCCCATTTTGGATGCCAGGTAAGTGCAGGGCCCGCACAGAGGCTCAGGGAGGGTGAAAGGTCCTCCCGAGGGCTCAAGAAGGCTGGAAATGGGCCATTTCTGGCTTCTGGAGCTTCTCCGGAGCCTGGGGGAGGCCATTTTTGCCCTCCCAGAGGCTCAAGTAAAGCCTCTGGAGGCCAGGGAGGGCGAAAATGCTCCCCCTGCTGTAGTGCAGGAGGCTGACTAGGCCACAGCCACCATGGCCACACCCACCCAGCAACTGGGCAGATAACCAGTTGCTGAAATTTTTGAAGCCCTCCCCACTTTTCAAGGCCACACGTCCTTTGGAATCAATGGAAGTAGTGTGGTTGGGTCTCTCTGTCCCACCTTCGAAGAAAAAAACTCCATACATTCCACCAGTAGTACATTTGTAGTCATTTGGATCCTCACTGAGATGAGAGGTAGAGCTCTCACCTCATAATCAAGAGGCTGTCAGTTCGATCCTAGGTAGAGGCAATTATCCTGCTTGGGCAGGGGGTTGGACTAGATGACATACAAGGTCCCTTCCAAATATGTCAAAAGGGATTTATGAAGTTAACCCTGTTTATCACAGCAGTTGATTAAAATCATTTAGTCAGATTATGCCTGCATTGAATTTTTAAAACTCATTTAGCTTTGACAAATTTTGTTTTGATGTTTTATTATATTCCCTCTGGTCAAGTCATGTTTTCAGAACATATTCTAATTTAAACCAAATTTAAACTTAAAACCATAATAAATATGCATAACTTTCTCTGCAGCTTGTCGATTATCGTGTGGAATTTAGTAAGTGGTGGGTGAATGAATTTAAAACAATCAAATTCCCATCTCAGGGAACAATTTTTGACTACTACATTGACTCAGAATCAAAGAAATTCATGCCATGGACTGATAAAGTGCCACAATTTGAATTGGATCCAGATGTCCCATTGCAGGTAATTTGCTGGAAATAATTCTACTTCCGATATTGCTTATTTTAGAATATTTTTGCAGGACACTGAGACAAAAATCAGTCTGACATTAGCAAAAGATTCTGAATCTGCTAACCCAGACAAGTTCAGGAGAAATACAAATTGTTGATTTATATTCTACTAGTAATCTGAGATACTATATTCTTCTCATGTTCCAAATATATCTACCCACAGCTTATATCTAAATCCTTCAAAACAACAATTACCCCTGCAGCAAAACTGGGTTTTAAAAATGAACAAATAGTATGGAGTATATACATATCAGATAGAGTAAATGAAAGGTAAACATTTACAGTGTCTGTTGTGGTAAGGTTCTCATGAAATTTAAAATAGAAGTCCTGCACAGATACTATCCTAGCAGGTGTTTGTATCTTACTGCGGGTAAGCTATGTATTTGCAGAAGAATAAAGAGAGTGGGTTAATCCTAGAGGAAATCATTGGGGAATGATTGGTAATCATTGGTAAATCAACCATAGAGCGAAAGATTGAAGGCAAAAGGAGAAGGGGATGGCAGAGGATGAGATGGTCAGAGAGTGCCATTGTTGCAATGAACAGGAATTTGGGCAAACTCTGGGAGACAGTGGAGGACGGGGAAGGCCTGGTGTGCTGTGGTCCCTGGGGTCACGAAGAGTTGGACATGACTTAGCGATGGAACAACAACAACAATGAGAATGGGATCATGTGCAGAGTTCCAGTTGCCTTGTTCCAGGCTGACCCACCATCCTTGCCAACTTCATCATTCTGTGGTCATGACATACACACAGTTATCATGCTACTTTTTGCATTTTCCCTCTTTAAGGTATTTTTTTGCTTTTAAGTTTTGCCTTAAAGGTATATTTTTGCATTTCTGCTAACTTTGGAACTTCCCTGAGTTTCCTGATCCCTTCCTTTTATGTTGTTATTAGTTGCGAAGTCATGTTTGACCCATCGTGACCCCATGGACAATGTTCCTCCAGGCCTTCCTGTCCTCTACCATCCCCTGGAGTCCGTTTAAGCTTGCGCTGATTGCTTCAGTAACTCCATCCAGCCACCTCATTCCTTTTATACATGATTGTTAATATAAGGGCTGGCACTCAGGACTGGATTTTTCTTTTGGGTCCAAGAACACATTGTTACTGTTCCACTTTGCCTGCAACCACATCATCTATACTTACAAAGCAGTTTTCCTCTTATTAAATAATAATAATTTTCATCAAATTAATTTAATTAATGTAAATTTAAAAAGTTAAAGTTAAAAAGTCAGCTCTGAGAAGTGGATATAGAGATAAACAATATTTTTGCTTGCAATATCATATTAAAACGCAGCTGGGTTTTGCCAATCCTGTGTATACATTTATTTTCAAGGGGAGATCTCTCTAGCCACCAATACTTCTTTTCTTAGAAACTATTTCACTATTCAGTTTCTTTTAAAATTACAATTCAGGTATTTTTTTTAAAAATTGATGTAGATTTCATAGAGAATCTGTTTTGCAGGCTTCAATGGTCCACACAACAGAAACCATCCGGATTCGTTACTTTATGGACTTACTAATGGAGAAAAAATGGCCAGTGATGTTAGTTGGGAATGCAGGCACTGGGAAGTCAGTGCTGATGGGGGATAAACTGGATACTCTGAACCTGGATGATTTTATAGTGCAAGCTGTTCCCTTTAACTTCTACACAACTTCAGCTATGCTGCAGGGTAAGGGGATTGGATGGATTTTCATTCTTACCAATTAGAGGTGCACAGTCTGAGACTCCCAAAGCTACAGGTGACATCCTCAAACCCTTGGCTGTATCTCTGCAAAAGCAGTTCCCAAATTGTAATCTTAATACAAAGAAATTGGGTAATTATTAAAGATTTATTGGAATATTATGGAGAGTTGAAAGGTTCCCTGAGGATGGGCCCCAGCATGAATTGAAAACTCGGAAGACTAAACCTCTGGTCTCGGTGACCGACCCAGATTGGATCCTGCAACATTATCCTGGGTCATGAATTCTTTTATGAGAATACATCTTCATTCTTTTATGAGAATACATAAAAAGTGAGACTTTGTATATTATGTGAAGTCTCCTAAATATCTCTTGGAGTACCTATTCTCAACCAAATGCCACTTTATGTTGAATTAAATATTTCATATTGCTTAATTGACCAATGTTGATATACAGGAATAAGTCCTTGTGTTTAAGGGGAAGAACATTAAAACGAATATTACTTCTTCAGATTAGATAGACAGTGAGAATTTCATTATCAGTCCAAATCCATCCTGTTGAATGATGAAAAAAGAGTTCCATCACCGACATAATCAAGCCAACATTTGTAGAGTGGGCTTACATAAGCTGCCAATGCTATGGCATTCCGTAATTTTATTCTCACCTGATCAATTGGACTGCAAATCCCTCCATCTTTGTCTATTGATAATGCTGTAGGCTAATAGGAATAGTATTCCAGAACATCAAAAGAGGAACAGCCTGTGTTCCAACTCTACTGAATACTTACTATTTGAGAAGGAGACTCCTGCTCTTTTCCACTTCCATTATTCAGCACAGCATGTACATATATCCATTCTAGACAGGTTGTGAGAAAAGGTATTTTTAACTGGTCTGCCTGTACAGATTGAGCTGATACGGGACTTCTTGTTCCTTGCATTCAAGGTATTTTCAAGTTATCATGTAGGTTGCCTGCCTCCTCTGTAAGACTTTGATGCACATGTATTTTCAAGGGGAGATCTCTCTAGCCACCAATGCTGCATTCCTCCAGAACATTGTTACATAACTTACTTTTGAACTGGTGCATCAGATGGAAGTACATTTGATCAGATTGTTTAGATAAGATCCAGTGCCATCTGTTCATTAATGGTCTACTGTTTGCACAGCTATTTTGGAGAAGCCTCTGGAGAAGAAATCAGGACGTAATTTTGGCCCCCCTGGTACCAAGAAGCTGATTTACTTCATAGACGATATGAATATGCCAGAGGTTGACAAATACGGCACTGTGGCTCCTCACACCTTGATCCGGCAGCACATGGATCATGGGCATTGGTATAAATACATTTTTAATAGATGATTACTATGTCTGTATAGCTAAAGGATAGCTGACAGAGAACCTCATGCAAAAAAAAGTAATCTTCAGGTTGAATCTTTTGTGTTTTCTACTGTATTATATAATATTATAATATATTGTAATACAATGTATTGTAGTGAATTAATGTATTATAGAGAAGATATGGTTTGAATGTTATGCTATGAATATGATGCCTGTATGTTTAAAGATATTAGCCATCATGTCTCCTACATGTAGATTAAGCTAGATTGATAGATATGTCATTTAAATCTTGGTTGAGTTTTTTTAATGAAAAGATATCTAGACCCTTCATTCTTTGTTCATTTTGTATAAAAGACAGGAAGACTATCTTAAGTGTAAGGGAATAGTGGAGCATTGCTTTCTCAAAAATATTGGGTGAGTATAATACCCTCCAATTTGCTTCTTTCCATTAGGTATGATAGAAACAAACTGACCTTAAAGGATATCCACAACTGTCAGTATGTTGCCTGTATGAACCCAACTTCTGGATCCTTCACTATTGATTCCAGGCTCCAGGTACCTAATAGAGAGTGATTTCAGTCAAAAATAAGATAGTCTCCCTTACATTACAGTAGTTGCTTTTTATCATTTTGACTAAACTGTAAGCAGAAAATGTGGGAGGCCTAAGTTTAGAGTGCGTTTTTTTTGTTGTTGTTCAGTAGTCTACCTAGCAGCATTGCAAGATGTTGTAAATTGTGTTTTGTTGTAGAGGCACTTCTGTGTGTTTGCGGTGAGTTTCCCAGGTCAGGATGCCTTAATGTCCATCTACAGTACTATCTTAGGCCAGCACTTGGCCTCTCGGAACGTCTCAATAGTCATCCAGAAGATTAATCAACAGCTTGTTTCTGCAGCTCTGGGTAAGTACTCACAAAATAATATGAACTAAAGCAGGCTTCCCATTAATGTTCTATCTCTCAGCGCCTTATTCATATTTGTAACCAACACGATACTGAAGGTTTTCAGGTTCAGATCTGTTTGTGCAAAGAATGTTTGGGAAATGGGGGCAACAGTTAGCCAGTAGTATATTTTTGGGATGGAATTTTGCCTGGCATGATTGTCAACAGGTACTTCCTGCTTTGGATGCTACCACATCATTATCATTTTACTTTGGAACTGCCATCTTTTGTTGATTCGGGTTTATTCAAGTTCCACTTAGCATTGTCAAATTATTCTAGTAGGGTGAGTTTGTAGGTGTTATGAAAACCCCAGTTTTAATTAGATAACCTCTGCTGTAACTTTTCAGACCTGGTTCCTATTATAATTTTAAATGAAATGCAACCAAAGCAAAAGAATTGTAAAACTGACAAGGCTTTTCAAGAGTCCTACACATTTAATTAAACAATTTGGAGATCAACCCATTTCATTGCTGTTTGTTGATCCTGACTGAGGAATTAATCATGAATAAACCTGTTTCTTATCCCAAGCAACTCCATGCTTTTTTGATATGATTATGGTATGTTTCTCCATAACAGGTTTACATCAAAAAATTACTTCAACATTTCTTCCTACGGCCATAAAATTTCACTACGTTTTCAATCTCCGGGATCTCTCAAATATATTCCAGGTACAATATCATTTTTGTATTTTGGTATCTATGAATTTTCCAATACCTAAAATAAAATTAGCCAAATGAACTAAAATTAGAGAGTTTCCTTTGCCAATGTTAGTATTGTTATGATTGCTAATTTGCCCTACCAAATTAAAGAAAATAGCCTTCAAAATAGAGTGCTCTATGAATTCTTGAGAGTAAGATTTTCCACAATTATCACATTCTGTTAATCAATGGACACTTCCACAGGGTTTGTGTCTGAACTAAGATGTCCCTACTCTGGTTTTAAGA
Organism: Aparallactus werneri; assembly: GCA_032468035.1. Taxonomy (NCBI): domain Eukaryota; kingdom Metazoa; phylum Chordata; class Lepidosauria; order Squamata; family Lamprophiidae; genus Aparallactus; species Aparallactus werneri. Next base: position 227,769 of record JANHFQ010001841.1, read on the forward strand.
TTTCTGATATTATCTTGTGTTTTAGATTTTTTTTCTTATTATAGAGTACAAAGCTTTTCTTCCTTTATTATGACTGCTTATTGTATGACCAGTATGAATGTATGCAACAGATTTTTTTCACACTGGTACCCTCCATTTTAGCCCTTTAAATCTAGAGGGCACTAAGTTGAAAAATAATGAAATGGAATACAATACAACACAACACAGTACAACACAACACAATACTACACTACACTATACTATACTACACTACACTGTCCTGATCCAGAAAAAGCTGGTATATATTATGACATCATCTAGGACAGCTTCCTTTAGCAGTCTATCATCTCTCTTAAGTCCAAAATCAACATATAAAAGCCATGGTAAGCAGAAAAGGATTTTGAGTTCATTTAGAATTGTTGAAGTTGCTTTTGCCTTTTATAATCATCTGAATATAGCTTTCTTAATAATGCACATTTCAATTGCTTAGTCATGCCCTTCCACATAAATATATTGAAAGATAAATATATATGCAAATACTGTAACCTAAGAAAACGTCAACTTCTCTCCCAATTCTTAAAATATTTTTTTGCAAACTGGTGACTGTTTGCATACAAATTTTTGCATATATATAAATGAATAAATATAAATATGTACTTTGCTAAGATAGATTTACATAGAATAAAATATACTTCTGGCAGTTGACTACCTATACAATAGCATCATTAATAACTACTTTTACTTTACAGTGGTCTGTATATCTAATAATCAAACAAGGAATTTATTATTTTTATGGCCCTTCCTTGTCTGGGTTCCACTGATGTGGCATTGCAAGCTAGATTAGGGAATATAGTACAACCAGTAAACCCCTGATTCTCGAAAGAATCACAAATCCAAGAATGGCAATCCCTTTCTGTTCCCTCCTGGGTAATTATTTATGGGACTGCCATGTTCCTTTCTTCCACCTTCCTCCCTCCTCCCTTGCTCCTTCCTCCCTCACTTCTCTTCCCCTCCATCTTCCTTCTTTCCCCCTCCCTCCCTCCTTCTCTCCCTCCTTTCTAATCTCCCCCCTCTATGTTCCTTCCTTCCTATCATCCTTCCTCCTCTCTCACTTCTCCTCTGTCTTCCTTCCTCCTCCTAATGGCTGCCAGTTGGCTTAGCAGGGTGGCAGCAGCTGCTCCGCAGCCAATCAAAAAATTGAGTGGCTCGGCGACCAGTCAGAAAATCGAGCAGCGGTTCTAACTAATCCAACTAATCAGGGTCTATCATCTCCTACTTTGAACAGCTTTTATCATGAAATTTATGAAGCCCAACTGAAATCTACATTTGCTAAATACTTTAAATATTATTATTGGCATTTTTAATTATTTTGGCTCCTTTTCTATGTAAAAAGACATGGCATTTGCACCTCCCAAAAATCTGAATGGTCCCAAGATGCAAACAAAGATGAGCACCTGGACACCACTGAATCATCAACTCATGAATGATAAGGTAAGTTTTAGGAACTTTATAAATTACTGATGTGGTACCCGGCTTCACCCGGGTAGTCGCCTGCATCATGGCGGGGGCCGCGGCCCTTCGGCAGGGGCCACACGCTCCCTGCCCAGTGGCTGGTGGCTGCACGTTCCCTGCCTGGCGGCCACACACTTCCCACCCAGCGGCCAGCGGCCATGTGCTCCCTACCTGGTGCTCGTCCCCTGCCACTTCCTCTCGTTGCCTGGCCTTCCCCGGAGGCAGCGGGAGACGTTAACAGCATTGTGACACATGCGTGATGATGTGTGGCTCATGCTCAGAGGGTTTTTTTTCATTTTGTGGATGGGGGTCTGCACTTCGGCAGCATTTTTTGGGGGCGCAACCCCCCCCAAGTTAGTGAACCCCCAGTGCTGGTCTCCGGAGGGTAAGGTAAGTATGTGGAAAGTTTGGGAGTGATTGGTGCAGGCCTCTGGAAGCATATACAGCACATACAAACTCACAAACACACCCACATTTGTGTTTTATATAAGTAGATAGATGAATCATTTGTGTCCTTGCACACTTTCTTAACAAAGTATGCAGGCCTCCAGCATGTTATGCTGCAACAGTACCAAGATCATTCTCGTGTGATTCTAATAAGCCCTTATTCTGCTTGGAGAATTACATTAGATAGAACCCAGGCAGTTCCCGTTATAGCAATACTTCAGACTTTCCAAACTTGATATCCTTCACATACATTGAGACTATAAATTGTCATTGCCTGGCAACCTCACAACATTTCAGAGAGCTGTGGTCACATGATCACCATTTGCAAACTTTACTGCTGCATCCCCACAAGCAAACTCAGTGAGAAAACCAGCAGGAAAGATTGCAAGGTACTCCCTCATTTTTTCCCAAAGGTGCTTTTTCAAGAGGCAACTAGACTTCCTTGTTTTTCTTTGAAGACATTTCACTGAAGCGAAATGTCTTCAAAGAAAAGCAAGAAAGTCCAGTTGCTTTTTGAAAAAGTACCTTTGGGACAACCATAATCTGGATGACTGAGAATCTCCATAGACATCCCTCATTTTTCCCATCACAGCAACCTCCCACCCACGTACATCCTATGTCAGCCCTCCATCAATTCTCTTTTGGCCAGCACTGGTTCTCTCCAAGCTCTCCAGCCCTCTGTGGCATACCTGCACTCCTTACCTGGGACTCCTGTATCTTCCTGTGTGTCTTGGGGTTACAAAAGCAACCAGGAGGTCCCAGGATTCCCATCACTAAATAATGTAGTCATATGATATTTTGCAATCATTTTATTGAACTGAAAATTGTATTGCCCAAGGTCTACTGATGCAGATAGGATTCCGATCATTTCTTAAATTAGAATTGCCTCTTTTATCATGTTCCTCTGACAGCTTCATTTACTTAATTGTTTCTAATAATGTAATGAGTCATTTTTTATTGAATCTTAGAAAAATTAATTTTAAAATTAGTTTTATTTCTTTACAGGTATTTGAAGAAAGAAGAAACTTGTTGGGGAAATGGGTAATCTTTTATTTCAATTGTTCTGTCAATCTCACAGGCTTCAATATTTATTGTACAATAACTAGACGTTGCTGGGAAATGTAAGCATACTCCAAAACCCTTACAATCAGCATTTTTTACCATAGAACCTAGTGTAAGACAGGGGTGGGTTTCTACCAGTTCGGCCTGGTTCGGGCGAACCATTTGTTCCGATAGGGTACTGGTTTGGCAAATCAGTAGCTAAATGGATGCTACATATGCATCACCTTAGACCCAAAAATCAGCTGATTTAGCTATTGATTCAGGGTGAACCGGTAGATAAATTTAACTGAACCAGTACCTAAATCAGCTGATTTTCAGGCCTAAGGTGATGTGTGCATCAATTTAGGCCTGAAAATCAGCTGATTTAGCTACCGGTTCGGCTAAATTTAGCTACCAGTTTGCCCAAACCAGTAGCTAAATCAGCTGATTTTCGGGCCTAAAGTGATGCATGCGCAGCACGTGCATGCAAAATGCCTGCACCAAGCAAACCGGCTGTTAGACCGGTAGAAACCCGCCTCTGGTGTATGAATTGTTTTAAAAAGAGCATAGCATTTATCTAAGAGTATTTCTGAAAAGGTACACTCACAGTGTAAAAGATTTTTACTTCCATAGTTCTATAATTCCTCAATTATAGGAATTGTCTGAAAGACATTCATTTGGGAAGGCTGATTTAGAGCTTATTTATTCCTTATACTATATGTAAACAATGTATTCTAGGTCTTCAAAAATATATGCTTCCCAGTATGTATTCGGTATATAACAGTTTATATCATGCTACTTTTATGAAATTCTCAGACTTTCTTCTCTTAGGAACAGAGTTTGAAGTAGGTGGCCAGTGATCCAGTAGAAAACTTTAGTAACTCTCAGCATCCTTCCTTCCTTCCTTCCTTCCTTCCTTCCTTCCTTCCGTCCGTCAGCATTCTGAGCAATGCATCCAAAGAAATCAGAACTCCAAGGCAGGAACGTTCCTCAGAGAATATGTTTATTGGACACATATCGGCAGTTAGTGAAAACCAACTCTAAAAGTTTCCCGTGGTTACCATGTAATTAAAAGAGTAAAGGTTTCCCTCCCCAGGTGTCACAGGTCACATTGTCCAATCAAAGCAGGTTGCTGGCTCCCTCAATCACTCTGCTCCTCCTCCAACTGTCACCTGTTGGGATGACCTTGGTTCCCATGGGAAAGCTCTTTATTTTGTCTACGAGACATTCCAGCTATTTCCCCTTCATCCTCCCCCCATAGTGTGTGGCAACTGTGAAGCAGCACAAGATGGCTTCAGCCAGATTCGATTCAGAGTTGACACCTCCTTTTATATAGCTACCCATACATTACTTTTGCAGCTGACAATAACATACATAAAATATATTACAATCAAAGTGACTGAGGAAAGTTATCATAATCATATCAGTACCTGAAGGAGTGTATTAAACAAGATTGCCTGTTCTCCATCAAAAGACAAAATGCAGAATAATGTTCTTGTTATAGAAAGGCATATTCTGATAGAATGTTAAGAATGTTTTAATAGTAAGAGCAGTTTGAATTTGGAACCGATTATGGAGGGAAATGGTGGGTTTTCTTTAGTTGGATGTGTTCTAGCAGAGGCTTGACAATTCCTTTCAACTCTTATGATTCTATGTTGCTGATTTTAATAAAAAGTGCAGTCTACTTTTGAATGGTGTCCTATATTGAGGACAAAGCAAAATGCATCCTTTTTAAAATTATGCTTATGAACTGTCCACAAGTACCTAGATAATCCTTCTAGAGCAGTGTTTCTCAACCTTAGCAAATTTAAGATATCTGGACTTCAACACCCAGAATTCTGGGAGTTGAAGT
>JANHFQ010001845.1:0-11009 GCA_032468035.1 Aparallactus werneri
CCTAATATTCTTTGCTCTTCTTTGCCAGTTGAGTATGGTTTTGGTGGTAGGATTTAGAATGACAAAAGAATTTGCACTTACCACATGTTGTCCTGTCTACAGTATATCCATTTCATGATGCTCTTACTTCAGAAGCGTCCAAGAGTGATACTTGCAGCTATGGATAAATTCATGGTAATAGGATATGTGACAGAATTATTGGAAGTAACATTTTCCCATGAAGTCCTTGATGCTTTTGGTTGTGAACAATAAAAACAACAATTTTCCCTATTTAGGCGTACATGTGACGAAAACACCCAACCCTTTGTTTATAGAACAAAACTATGATGATTGTACCATGCTGTCTTCAAAGATGGGTATCTTTTTCCCCCAAAAGACAGGCAAACCATTTTTCTGTGGGAATAGTCTGCAGTAAAAGTCTCTGCATGTAATAACAATTCCTTATTTTGTAAATAACCTAATATCTTACAGATACAGCAATCAACGCTGAAATCATGATATCTACTTTTTTCTTTAGGTTTTGGCTGAGCAGCACATTGCCTAACTTTCTAAGACTGTCTTCTTCTCTGAACAAAGCTGACCACAAACTTTAAATCACCATTCCACAAGACATTTCAGTAACATGCTTTCAACATGGTTCAGGAACTCATCAGCATTTAAATCACTCGATGATTCCTAGCAGAAAAGGGAATATGATTCAATCTATTTGCGTCCATCCTGTACAAAATGGTTTGCATCAATGTCTCTTGAAGAGATTCTGTATCTCATTATGAATGACACCTATGGCATGGGTGAATGAATGGATACATTAAGGTTTACATGTATATAGTGTGCTAGTATTTCACTGCACTGTAATTCTAGATAATTCTCTTCTATGCCTGTATCTGTTCCAAGCACACTTCCACCAGAGCCTGCGTGTCTATTGAGTTTGGGCTCTCTGATAGTTGCATGGAGGGTTTAAAAAAAAATTAATTTATGACTTCTGGCATAGATTTCTCTCTGCAGCTCGTATTGCTGCAGGAAGCCTCAGAAAATCCTCTATCTTTCATATTTTGCTTTTTTGCTTGACATCTCCAGATAAAAACATACAAATAGGCAGGACATGTAACCAATGCCCCCTTTAATAAGTGACCTACTGTATGTACACCTTGGATAGCATGCTCTGCATATGCCTACATTAATTAATCAGCCATACATTAATATGTAACCAAACTTCTTTTGCAAGATACCTTTAGTGCATGCCCAGAGTAATACATTTGGATGTGCTTCAGGTCTGCATTTGAGCAAAGATATATTCTCACAAACCAGGCCCTGCATGGGGACATGTCCAGATACATAATAAACACCTTTGTCCAGGATGTGATTTGGGCATGCTTACCATCATTGTGAAGGTCTGTCTGTGCTGAGTTGCAGATCTGTAGATAATCCTTTCCACACAGGATTTTTTTAAAAAAAAATGCTAGCTTTTATTTTTGGTCAGGATAAAAAAGGAGTAAGTTGCTTTATTCATTTTTTAAAAAATTGTTGTTGGAGAGCGAGAACTACAGTAGTGAGTGAGAGAGAGAGAGGTGTCCATATGTATTTCCAGTTAAACTTTTAAAAAATATGTGCACCTTTGTTTTTCAGGAAAAGCAAAAGAGCAGGCTGTAGCTTAAGACACTTTTTCTGAAATTTAGTTGCTGATTTTTAAAAATTGGAGTTTAAATCAGGATTTACTTCAAAAAATAAAGTCAAATCCTAAATTATCAGAGGTCACTGCAGCCTTTCTTGATGGGATTAGGAAGCATGATCTTCAATAGGTTTCATGACCAGATGCGTTTTGATTGTTTAGTTTGATGATATCAATGATTAAAATTATTGATAATCTCTCATTGTAAATTAATATAAACTGCCACTGCTTTAATCATACTGTAGGTAATTTGCTGTAAGAGACCACTCACCGGAAAAGCAGTAAATAAATAAATAAATTATTAATTGCATTGTTCAGCTATTATTATGGTGATATATCACTAATGAAGAAGAAAATACACTTTATATTGTCATAATTATGTCAGGGTAGCATTATAAATTACTGGTGTGGAAATGATTCTCAACAGTTCACACTATTAAATTTCTGCATCTATAAAAGTGAGCAGTTTGATTTTATATTGAATAATCTCATGGATTTTTAATGAAACAACTTTCTATCTGGGTATAAAGCCTTACTAAACAATTAAAACTTTAGTTAAGAATTTTTGTGCTAAATATAAATCTGCTCAAACTATATCATGTTTACAGATTCCGGATGACTATGTTTACAAAATAGGGAGGTAGTACACTCCTTAAGAAAGCTAGCATGAAAATGTTAAATTGCAGAAATGCATGTTCTTTTAAGGAAATACTTCATGCATAGATAAGTTTCTATTTTATTGTATTTTTCATGTGTAGAAATTAGAATACCTTATATTGAGTCTCCAGGTTTGGAAGGAAGCCATTGCTTTCCTTTTCCTGACTTCGGCTCATCACAAGAGACCATCTGACAGGAAGCTATGCTTTTTTCTGTTGTCTTTTTTATTTTTATTTTTGTCATCACAAAACTACATATATATATACACACACACACACAAATCTATTTACACTGACTATAAATAAGCACAAATAAGATAGCTCTGCTTTAGTTACATAATATGAGAAAATTTTGAGGGTTATGGTTAGAAAATTTGAGGCAAAGTGTTTGGATTTTCACATCCTTGACTTATATTACATTAAACTGACTTAACTGAATCAGTGCGGAGGCTGTAAGACTGTGCCGGAGGGCTAAATTTTTCATAGATGTCCCTGTATAATCTGTCTTCATTACCTAGATTTCCAAAATGCATTTTTAAGAGTAGCTGTTTATTTCAAGGATAGTAGACTTTAAAATGGTAATTGAATTGGGTGTTTCATGGTTGGAATATTTCAACCTTGAACATTTCTAATTATAGAAATAATAGAAGCACTTTCATTGTAAAAATTATTTCTGATTTCTCTTTGCTCCATTAATTCAAGTTGTTATTTCCTGTATTATTGGAAAATACAACAGAGAATTTTAAAGTCCCTCCGGATGATTGTTCTCCGTAATGTCCATTCAGGAATGTACTACTATCGCTCTCCTATAAATATCTTAGTCAATTCTGCAGAAAAATCCATTGGTTAGATCAGAGGTGTCAAATTCGATGGTTGTGGGCTGGCCTGCAGAGTGCTTAGATCTGGCCAGTGGGGCCACTATAGAAATAGCGAAGGACTGGCCCGCAGGCCTCTGTCAGTGAAAATGGAGCTCAGGAGGGCCACAGCCCCCCAGCTCCATTTACACTGGCAGAGGGTGGCAGGTGGCCTTTGCAGCTGAAAATGGGTCCAAGGGTGCTCCCTGGCTCCCATGGCTCCCTGAGCTCCATTTTTGCTGGCAGAGGGCAGCAGGAGGCTGTCATGGCTGAACACAGCTCATGACCTCATTTTTGCTGATAGAGTGCTTGGGCCACCACAGACACCCCAACATGAGCGATGTCAAGCTGGCCATGCCCACCGTGGCCATGCCCCCCCAGACCCCCAAGATCAAATACCACCTTGATGTGGCCCTTAATGAAATAGAGTTTGACATCCCTGGGTTTGACTTTGAAAGTGCTAAAATATATGTTGTTATGGATAAGAATTGTAAAACATATAAGTAGTGAAGAAACCTTTGCTCATTTTCAAATATAATCCAATTTGGAAATTTGATCATGTCACAAGGATATTTCATATAGGATCAAAGACTGCTTCATTATATTGTATGCAGTTTAGCTTTTAAAATAACATCAAACAAGATTGTTGTTTAACTTATTGTTCTTCAGACATGTTGCTCTACATGTCTTCATAAACTATATTGAGTTTTAGAAATGTTTCATACATATTATTTCACTTTGCCTATTACTTATAAGTCATGGACAGATATAGAACAAGCATATTAAATGGTATGGCTGTGCTTCGCTTTCAGTTGTCTGGTCTTTCATTTAACATCCATCTAAAACTTCTTAGCAATGCGTTTTATCTTGAAGTTCTCTTATAAATGGTAAGGGCAGCAAGCAATTCTAGGAAAAGACACAGCTACTTTAAGGAGTTGCAGACTCCTGAACTTCAAAGCACCTATTTGCCTTCATATCCAAACTGATATAAATCAATATTGCTATTTTCATGCTGCAAGTGAAAAGATGTGGGGAACCTGAATAGACCACAATTTTGTAAAAGTTTGAAGGCAGTAAATATTTGATTATTAAGTGGAATTATCAAGGCTAATGCAAAGAATGGAGACATATTATATCCATTTCTGGTGCTCTTTACTCCTTTTTACAAGATCTGCTCAGTGGGGAAATCAGATATCTCTAACATGAAGTATAAACTAAATTTATAGAGTCCCAAAGCCCAAAGGTGCTTTTTCAAGAGGCAACTGGACTTTGGTTTTTCTTTGAAGATGTTTCAATTCTCGTACAAGAAGCTTCTTCAGCCCTTCTTGGGTGAGAAGTGAAACACCTTTTAAAAAAACCCAGAAAGTCCAGTTGTCTCTTGAGAAAGTACCTTTGGGACAAACATGACCTGGATGACTGAGAATCTCCATAGATATAAATTTATAGAGTAGAATTCTAAAATGAGAGCAAATGTTTTCTGTGATCCTAAAGTTGCAGGATTCTCATTCCTAGCCTAATGGTAACAAGTGTATTTATTGCTGAATTGAAGCTGTTGTCAGGAGCCTAAAAGTTTACACTTCATCCTCAACAATGATGCTGCTACTAAAATTACAAGTGCTGCATGTTGCCTATGAATGCATCTTCAGAATAACTTCCAGTGCATGCAACTAGAGTAGAGTAAAAATAAGGAACCTCGTCCTTCCCCCATTATGTGGGATCTGGGAGGAAGGGCATAAGAAATTTTCTTTTTCTAAACCCTTCACCAGAGATTCAGATGATATATACTTTATGGATTTATGAAACTACCAGGAACCTCATGGTAGTAACAAATATTGTAACAAATAGATGCCAAGATTTTAAAATGATTTTTCATTTATTATAGAAAAATGGCTGATGTCCAGAATTGCCTATTGTCTCATACCAATTTCAACAATATAATGATCATTTTCATGTCAATTTGAAGGCCCTATTCAAAATGACTCTGCTTTGTCCTGAGGTGTCATCTTTAGCTGGATCTGTAAAATTGAGTCACCCTTTCCCATGAGTTGAATGGAAGTAAATGACCCTGATCTGGTGGAAAAGGGGCTTTGTAGCAGCCTTCAAGGGGAGCCCAGATTGAAGCAGAATAGCCTTCAAAGGGAACCTGATTTTTCCAGTCTATCTTTTAGAAATGAAGTTTGAATTGAAACATAATTGAATCAAGACAATCCTTCAAAGCTCTGCAGAGCCCTACTGTTTAGTAGAAGGTTGAATACTAATGTTTACAGGTTATCTACAAGTTAATCTACATCTTGATGCATCACCACATGCCTTTCAAGAAATGAAATGAGAAATAGAATCAATCTATTTGCCTTTCCTCTTGTGAAGCAGTTTTGTCAGTTGCTGACAATGTCTATTTAATAAACTCTTAGCTTGAATAACCAGTGGAGGGTGCTGGTGGCAGAAGAATAAAAATTATACAGAGTGATCCATATTTGAAAAAAAAAACAAAGAACATATAAAGATAAAGGTGTAGAGAACATGACAGTCTGTCAGCTGAAGTCTAGGCTGATAAAGGCAGCAGTTTGTTGAAATGTGTTTTACTCAAATACAGGGAGGGTAACAAAGCATCCATAAGGGGGGAAAAGTGGCTGAATGAACATTTTAATTAATTCATGTGCAATTTTAATTAAAAACATAATGTGTCAGGGAAATGAATAATGCCTATGAGCAATAAAAGTAGCTGGATTTTCTGTTCAATTTTCTGCTTTGTTTCTGTTACTGAAGGTGATCATTCTTATGGAAGATACTCCTTCTATCCCCAAACAACCAGCCATCTCCTCAAAACACTTTAATAAAATTTATGGTGAAGAATTAGCATGCAAAGTGAAAATTTTCTTTGGTTTATATAAAGCTAAGATTAGATTGATTAGTTTTACATGAATTAGGAGAGTAGAATTGTGTGTGATGCTACACATAAACACTAACATTGTCAACTACACCAGCATTCTCCATCTCTTGGAGGTATGAAGTATTCACAGACTAGTGAACCAAGGTCTATGCAAACATCTTTATTAGCATTACATGAAAATAAAACTTATTTTTAACTCACTTGATTCATTATGATACAGTGGCTAATGTTGAAAGTTCATGCTTATTTTCCCCACTACAAAGCTACCCTTCTAAATAAGTATCTAAGGATTGTAGTGGGGTGATTCCATGTGACAGTAACATGAGATAACCCTGGTAAGAAAAATGGGACAAATTATATAGGCAAATCACTTTTAGCTAGTTTAGGACAACTAGATAGAATTACAGAACTGGAATTTAGAATATTGACTCCAATCCCCTAATCCTGTGCAGGAATACAAATTGAAGCATCCCCAAGAATTGACTATCTAAATCTTTGCTAGAACAAATTCAGCAAAATAGGTCTGTTTGTTTCTGCTGTTGATCTGCTCTTATTATTATGAGATTATTTTCTGATATTAAACCAGAGTCTGCTTTCCTATAATTTACGAAGAAGCTCCTTTAATGTTTTTCTAGGTTTAGGATATCAAAGAACAGATTTTGACATGTTTCTATGTGACATCCCTTCAAGTACTTGACAACTGCTTCAATGTGCTCTGCTCTAATCTTATTTCTTAAGTCTATTTTCCTCAATCCTTTCCCCTCAGGATTTAGTTCCTAATCTTCTGATTATCCACATCACTTTCCTTTGTATCTGATTGTTTTGCTGTTAATTTGTCTTATTATGTCTAGAACTAAATATTTTTCCTAAGCCAGGTCTGACCAATGCATAATCGAATGGAATGATTACTTTCTATAGTTTGGAAACACTTCAAATCTTATAGACTAAGATTGTATTTTAGTTTTAAAATGGCATGTCACTCTGTTGCATCGTATTTGGCTTTTGATAAACCACAGCTCCAAAATTGTTCTCTCTTCCCCGGTCTTCTCTTCTCTGTTATTTATGCATTTCATGATTGATTCCTAAGCAAATAATTTCATAAAAATGTTGAAGGGTCCTGAGCTCAGGACTGAGTCTTATGGTAGGCCACCAATATCTTTCTCCGTAGTGAAGAAGATCCACCAATGAATCTTTTCTGAGGATGGTTTCCAAGCTAGATGTAACTATACATGAGAAACATAATATTTAGGTTATATTTATTTAGACTGGTAATTAGGCTCTCATGGGGTTCTTCATCAAAAATATCCTGGAAGTTGAGATGTGTAATGTCTCCAGCATTCATAGATTGGGTATTCCAGTCCCAACATATCCAGGGTGAACTTATTTGGGAAATATTGTTCCAGAACAGTATTTCTGAGGTGTAATCCCAGGACCTCTGGGAGACCCTCCCCCAAAGCCCTCTTCAGGAACCTGTGGAATTAAAATTACTTTCCCGTTATGTTGAAAAATAATGCAATATGAAAACCCCACCAAACAACTGTGAGAAGCAGCAGAGGCAGCAAATGTCTCAATTTAATTTTAATATGATAAATAAATATAACCCATACAAACAAAAGCACTTTTGGAGTCTTCATAATTTTTAAAAGTGAGAAGGGATACTGAGAAGAAAAAAAAGAAACATAGTTCTATAAATCAAATGTCATTTAGAATAGATCTCAAAGTATTACTTCAGCAGCCTTTTGTAAAATACATACTTATTCACTTGAATGAAATTGACTAAAAGTATTTGAGAATTAAGAAAAGAATGTAATTAGCAGTAAAATTACTCTTAGGAGAAAAAAATGACAGTGCTCCACTAATTTTATCAAATTCTCTGCTTGTGCATGTGTAGACTGTATTTTTGGTTTTAAAAAACCATATATAAAAATGCTCTGATTTCCAACAGACTGCATCAGTTGAGGTGTGAATTTCTGCTGTTCCTCTTAAGGGGGTGTTAGATTTGAAACCTAGTTCAGTTCAATGAAATGCTAAAAATATTAGACAAGTTGTTCAAATCACCACAACAGTGCATAAGCCATTAAGATATAATTTGTACTACCTACTGTTCCCATGACATTTTCATTTAATCCTAGGTTTTTATAAATTAACCTTTGAGATTTTGATAATTCAGGTGTAGATGGTAATAATCATGAACAGAAAAAATAATCCATTAGTGTTAATCAAATACTGTTTAGTGAGATTAATAAGGTATATATGAAAAGGGTTTGTTTCCTATCTCTCTTACCTTTTCTTGTATGTTAGCTACTCACTGTGGCATTATGCAGGGCTTTTTTTGATGATGTGAAGTTTATTTTTATATGAATTTACTAAAATCACATTTTCTCATTTTATTCATGATATTGAACCAAAATGTATGTGTATAATAAAATCTAAGTTTTCCAAAATTTTGCAAAGCAATCTTGAACTCCCAAAATATATACAAAAATATGTCAGATTTAAAAAAGGGTCTGCATATACTGCACATACACAACAATGCAAAGAAGTATTACCGGAAAAAAACTGAATGCCAAAAGCATTCAAAAGATTAAGAACATTGTAAAGAATACATACCAATTTTTGAGTGGATTCCTTATTTTTTAAGTCTTTGATTGGCTGAAGTTACAAACTGATGGAAAACTCAAAGAAAATTAATCAGTAAAATGAAAAAAAATAAACAGTAAAAAGACCCAGATTCATGAATGTTTTAGTTGATTTAGATAACTGATGGAATAGTTGCACAATGAGATTTATAACATAGTAACAGCAAACTGACAGTGGGTGTAATTTAACATTAAGAATAAAACTAGCTTATCTGTGTTGAATATATCAATAAGTATTGGAACTATGTTCAAGGCAGGAGTTCATTAAAAAGTCATCAGTAATTTCAGCTGTCCTTGCACTTTCCTAGGGATGCTTAATTGCTTTTACATACTATTGGTCTAGCTTGGGGGTGTCAAACTTAAGGCCCTCTGCAAATGGCTAGATGTGGCCCATGGGTGCTTAGATCTGGCTTGTGGGGCCACCCTGGAAACAGTGAAGGACCGGCCCATGTCTCTTATAGTGTAAATAGAGCTCAGGAGGTCCATGTGCAGTACCCCGAGTTCCGTTTTCACTAGTAGAGGGCTGCAGGAGGCTGTCGTGGCCAAAAACTGATGTTGAGCTGCCCCCCTGGTCCCCCAAGGTCAAACACAACCCTGATGCAGCCCTCAATGAAATTGAGTTTGATACTCCTGGTATAGCAGCTAATGTTCAAGGAGAAATGCTAACATACTGAATAATATTAAAAAAAAATCTTTTTGAAATAAATTATCAATGTTTCCTTACCCCCAGTTTACATAACACTTGCAAACATTAAGCTTTTGTTTAATCATTAGTATGTTTATTGTGAATGGTCTTGGAGCACTGTTCCTCTTATAGTATACTCTTGAGTATGTGTTGAGAAAACAGATCTAGTGCTTTTCATAATTTCCTCAATCAGAACAAGTAATGTTAAAAATTAAAAGTAGAGACCTCCCCCCCCCTGTAAAATTGACCTGACCATTGGATATCTGGGAATGAAGCACAAGGTTGGAATGAGCCATTTAGGTTATTAAATGGAACCTCTTTCTTAGTGTAAGAATGCAAACTAATACATCCTAAACAGACTGTGATCTAATTTTTGCATGAGCATATCCAATTAAGAGGAGCCTAGCACTTCTCAGGATAATTGGTCCAGTGTTGTGGAACCAATTACTGTTGGGAGGATTCTCCCATCTTAATATGTAGCTTGAACCTTCCCTCCTGTTGCTTAAAGGAACTACAGTGGCTCAGTGGTTAGAATGCAGGGTACTTCTGCTGACTGCCAAGGGTTCAGTTCTCATGTGCTCAACATTGATTCAGCCTTCTATCCTTCCAATGTTGGTAAAATGAGAATCCAGATTGTTGGGAGCAATACACTGACTCCATAAACCATTTACAGAGGGCTGTAAAGCACTGTGAATTTGTGTATAGGTCTAAGTGCTTTTGCTATTAAAGAGTAAGTTGTAGCTACATATTAAAGGAACAAAACCAGAGGTGGTATTCACCTAGTTCTGACAGGTTCCCGAGAACCGGTAGCGATAATTTTGAGAACCGGAAAATGCCATGTCTGATTGACTGACCCCAGCAAATACCACCTCGGATTGGCCGACCACATAGCCATGCCCACCAAGCCACGCCCACAGAGTAGGTAGCGAACATTTTTGAATCCCACCACTGAACAAAACTCTCAGCCATGGAAACTAACTGACACTAATTTGTTTTGAGACAAAAATTGGAAGACACAGGGCCACATATACCATTATACATTAATTCCTGGAACAAACACAAGATAGAAACTTAACCAATAACATTTGGTGGGTCTCTTCTTTGGTGGCACCTGTATTGTGGAATTTTTTCCTTCCTGAGGTGAGGATGGCAGAAAACCTGATTATTCCAGGAGACAGGTGAATTGCCGAGGTGGATCCTTTCATATAAACATCCCTTGTCTGTTATTTGTTTGTTCTGGGTTTTTTAAAATATAGTTTTAATGCTTTTATAATTAATGTGATTTTATGTATTTATTCAGTGTTTTAGCTTTGTTGTATACTGCCCAGTTGCCTTTGGTGAGAAGGAAGGCTATATAAATAAATCTATATATATAAAACAGAGCCCTATTAAGTTAGTTTGTTAGTTTGTTAGTTAGTTAGTTACTTTGTATGTCTGGGATAAGCTCCTCCAGGGCTGAATCAATCTGCCCCAAACTTGCCACACTGACACCTTGCTCTCTTTAGACCAGCACTGGGGGGTCACATCTGCCCACCCCCGCAACATCCATCCACCTTCCAACATGCATTTCCTGTCCCTCGCCGCAAGAGGCACCAAACTGTGCCTTCGCCCCTATT
>JANHFQ010001845.1:46260-57787 GCA_032468035.1 Aparallactus werneri
GAAAGCTCTCAGCCTGACAATTATCCAAGGACTGATAAGGTCTGTTCTTGCACTTAATCTTTAGAAGGATTATTGCTGGGACTTTTCTGTGTGTGAATGCCATGAATTCACAGTAACTAAATAAAGAAGGGTTTCTTGGGACAAGGACTCTGTGTCTTGGTTCTGCTAAGCTTGGGTCAGAACACGAACATCCCAAACATTCACCCATTCAGACTGTGAGGGAAGGACAGCACTGTATTTAGCATTGTATTTATATACCGCCTATCAGGGATTTACAGCCCTCTCTAAGAGGTTTACAGAATCAGCATATAGTGCTCCGAGCATTTTGGGTTCTCATTTTACCTACTTCGGAAGGATGGAAGGCTGAGTCAACCTTGAGCCTGGTGAGATTTTAACTGCCTAATTGCAGGCATCTGGCAGTTAAATGCTGCACTCTAAGTACAGCACTCTATTCACTGCGCCACCACAGCTGTTTCCAAACCACCAAAAAGTGTACTTTCCCCCTATGCTTCCTGGAATCCAGAACCTCTTTGACCTCAAAGTGTTGTTCACCTTTGATGAGGAGAGGAATCGTTGGTGCAGGTTGGCCTGGTCGAAGAAGAGATACATGCTCAGGTTTCAACAAGCTAACATGAAACACAGGGTAGATCCGTCTAAGGGTTTTGGCCAGCTCTAGCTGTACCGTGACTGGGTTTACGATCCTAATAATAAGAAAAAGGCCTACATATTTGTGCCCCAATGTTTTTGATTTCTGGGTGGTCTGTAAGTACTTTTTAGATAGGAAGACCCTGTCCCCTACTTGGAACTCTTTCGGTTTTGTTTTTTTTCTTGTCGGCCTGTCTTTTATGGGCTTGATGTGCCTCGTCTAGTGCCAAATACATTGAAGCTGTTCAATCCATTCCACTAAGGAAGTGATCTGGGGCTTCCCCTGGGGCAGTTCTAGTACGGGTATGAAATCCTGACCAGAAGCAACTTTAAACAGGGTGAAGCCGGTGCTACTGTGGATGGAGTTATTATAAGCAACCTCTGCAAAAGGCAGCAAATCAGCCCAATTGTCCTGCTGGTGGTTTACATAGCATTTGAGGTACTGTTCCAGCACCGAATTCGCATATTTACAGGGCCTGTTAGTTTGAGGGTGGTGGATGGAGCCTAGACCCTGGGCAGAGCCAAACAACTTCAGGAACTCCCCCAGAAGTGGGAGGTGAATTGTACCTCCCTATCCAAAATGATGTGGTCAGTAATCCCGTGTAACTTATACACATGTTGGATAAACAGTTTGAGAAGCATTTTTGTAGAGAGGATCTTGGAGCAGGATACAAAGTGCACCTGCTTGGAAAATAAATCTGTGATCACCCAAATGACTGTTTTCCCCCTGCTCTCAGGTAGTTCAACATTGAAGTCCATGGATATTTCCTTCCAGGGGCACTAGGATTGGCTACTCTCTGGAGAAGTCTAGCAGGTTTCCCAAGGGGACTCTTAGCAGAAGCACACACAAGACAGCTAGCCATGTAGGTTTCTATGTCCTTTTTCAATGAGGGCCACCAGAACTGCTGTTTGACTAGGTATAAAGTTTTCACAAAACCAAAGTGTCCAGCAGCTTTTGAAAGGGTCCAGCATGGGCCCCTTTGCAGCACAGTTCCCCTAAGATTGGTGGGGACGTAAAGTTTAGTGCCAATCCATGCTAGGCCATCTTGCATGGTGCACTCGTTTGAGTGGGACAGGAACTAATCGTCACTTTTCAATGCTCCTTTCAGCTCCTTGCTTAAGTCACTGGGAAGGTCAAGTTCTGCTTTCTCCTGGGCTCTAGTGACCACCAGGACAGCCAGTTGTTTCGAGGGGATAACTGGGTGGATTACTTCTGGCCGAGCACTATTGTATTGGAGCAATCTAGATAAAGCATCTGCCATGAAGTTCTTCCCCCCAGGAAGATAGCACAAGAAAAAATTAAAATGGTTAAAGTGTTGTGCCCAATGAATTTGTTTGGATGATAGTTTTTAAGGCTTCCACATTTTTATGGTCAGTCCACATCTCAAATGGGTACTTTGCCCCTTCGAGGAAATGCCTCCAAGTTAATAGGGCCTATCGGACAGCAAATGCTTCCTGCTCCCATATGGCCCATCTCCTTTTGGTTTCGGTAAATTTCCTGGAGGTGCAAGTGCAGGGTTGTAAGGCCCCAGCAGTGTTTGCCTGCAATAGCATGACCCTCACAGCTATATCACTGGCGGCAGCCTGGACTACGAAGGGGGCATCTGTCTCAGGATGTTTAAGGACAGGTTCAGCTGCATACAGCTGCTTAAGTTTCTCAAAGGCTGCTTGGCATTCCATTGTCCACTCGAAGGGACGCCAAGCTTTGTCTTTAGGACGTTGGTAATGGGTAATGCAATTTTGGCAAAGGCAGGGATGAATTGTCTATAAAAGTTCGCAAAACCCAGAAAGCTTTGCAATAGCTTTTCTGGTGCAGGGGGCGCCCACTCCATGACCGCCCGGACCTTCTCAGGGCCCATTTCTATCCCCTCATGTGATATGTGGTAACCCAAATAGTCAACCCAAATAGTTTATCCTGGTGAAATTCGCACTTTGACATGAGGTTAGTAATCCAATTTCTATCACACATTATGTTGCAATATGTTACATATTGGATATTTTTAAACATTGTAGTTGGTTTCCATTATGACTAACATTAAGAATATATTATTTAGTGTATGAGTAGCAATGAATTCTTGACTGATGAGGTCAAAGATTTAATAACAGCAGATGTATTAAATTCTTTTGTGTAAAGAGTTGATTTCCTATTAGTACACTACTTTCTAAAATAATCACCTGGTTTCAAAAAAAAATTAAGATATCAGAGATGACAAAACAAATGTTCAAAATGTGGCTTTTGAAGTGATTTTAAAAGTAAATTAAAAGAGTGCCTTCTTTATGGTTGGCTTATAGAGAATGGCATTTTCTAATATCTTATGGATAAATAAGATAAATACACTTATACATTTCATTATTTACAAAAAAAAAATAACATGCTATGGCAACAATAAAAAAGAGGAATACTGAAAAAAGCCAATAAGTTTCTTTGTTTCATTTTAATGCGAAACAAACTGGAGGATAAAGCATAAATTGCAACAGCTCATTGTGCAATATTCAGTGGAAAAGTGGGTAATTCCAGAACCAAATTCAGGAATGCAGGCATTTTAAGCAATCATGAAGAATGTCTGGCAGACAGCAAAAACAACAAGGCTTGCGTAAACAACTCTGAAGAAAAAGGGGACTCATACTGTGTGGGTTCAACTGCCTAGTTAGAATTATAGCAAGAAATGCAAGTTATTACAGTTAGTGTAAAATCTAGATCATAACTGATATCAGATCCGATAGCAGTCAATCGTAGCTCACTTGTTGGGTCTTTCAGCTAGCTGATTGGACTTAGGAACCTTAGAAGGAGATGAGAAAGAAGATGGGGCTACACCCCTTTTCTCTTCCCTTGTGTCATGCAACCTACAAGTTTCTGGGAAGTGTAATCAGGAAAGGCGTGGCCACAGCTTCTCCAAATCTCATTCCCACAGGAGTCTGGGTCTCAGCATTCTGCAAGTTATCTTTGTTTAACAATTATTGCCCTATATCTTCCAAATTCTGCTTGACTGAAAATTACAAAGAATCAAACAAATTCTCAATTGTGAGAATTTCAGTAGCATACAGATTTAATGCAGAGAAGTGAGACTGTAGTAAGAATGAAGAGAAGGAAAGAAGATGCAATCCAGAATATAAAGGAAATGCAGTCATATCATTCTCTAGTAGAGCTAGTTGGTTGCACAGGGTTTTTTATGTATTTCTGCTTAGAGGGGGTCAGCCTTCTCCAAACTGGTACCTTCCAGATATATTAGAAATACAATGTCCAGAATTATTACTGGTATGTGGTCACTCCTAGAATTCTGGAAGTTGTAGATTGAACATATCTGAAGAACTCCAACTTTGGAAATGAAAACTTACATTCTTAACTTTAAACATTTCAAGCAAGCATGAACGGAAGGAACATAGTCTACTTCAACTTCCTGTTTCCCTCCTTGTTTTGAACATTTGAAGCCATGCATGTAAAGAACCACAGTAGTTTTCATAATACCACAGAATGTTGTCAGAAGACAGAAAAAAGAAAAGAGCAATTCTTGTTCTTATTCTGTGAACACAGCTTCAAGTTTTGCTCTTGGTTTCATAGTTTGATGAAGACTCCAACTGTGCCTTGTAGCTATTTTTCTAATGGCAATACTATCCCATAAGTGTCTTGGGTTTTGGTAAGAAACCCAAATCTTGGGTTTTGGTAAGAAATAATCACTATTTTCCAGTATTATTCCAGAGCCGCAGTGGTGCAGTGGTTAAATGCAGTACTGCAGACTACCTCTGCTGACTTGTTCAGCAGTTTGGAAGATCAAATCTCACCAGGCTCAAGGTTGACTCAGCCTTCCATCCTTCCGAGGTCGGTAAACTGAGGACCCAGATTGTTGAGGGTAATATAATGACTCGGTAAACCACTTAGAGAGTATTGGAAAGTGGTATATAAGTATTATTATTATTATTATTATTATTATTATTATTATTATTATTATTATTATACAGAGATAAAGGGAAAGAAAGGATCAAATGAAAAGAATCTTCAGACTGCTGTATCTGGTTTGCATAGATAAACTGATTAAGGATCAATTGACTATAACAATGTTAAATTCTAGATGGCACAAAATAGGAAAAGAAAGAATAACCTATCACTCCAAACTGCTGGCAATGTTTTTCATGGATAGATTCTACTAGTTGATGCAATGCCATGTAATATTGTACTCTGTTATACTACCCTTATGGTATTAGTAGCTTGGCTTCTCAGATACTATTTCTAAGGCATGGTAACACAAGGGCTTCAAATATTGATGCAAAATAATTGAGTTAGTTATTGTGAAGTAAAATGGGCTACTTCCACTGACCATGTGGTGTGGTCCCATCTGTGAGAACGCTTCTTTCCTATCCCTTTTCTTGCCATTTTGTTGCCTGCAGAGCAGCTGGGGCATTTATTTTCAATGGAGAAATCACTCTTCCCTCCAATCGGCCGAGGCCCCTTGCTGTTCTGCGTGTCCCAATAGTGTCTTTTAATTAGAAAACAAAACTGTGATACATTCTAACATGTTTAATCTCATAAAAGAATGCAGTTGACTCATTTGGAGACCAGGGCCTTATTAAATAAAAAATGGGACAGGAAAATATACACTCATATGTGGACATTTTATCAAGCACAACTTCCCATTAAAGTGAAAGCTTTAGTGTAAAACCTTTCGTAAACTTTACACAAAGATTAGGAAACAATAAATAAGTTCCAGACTTGTTCGTATCCTTTTTAAAAAATGAATGTATATGATCTAAATCAGGAAAGATAACATAAAATTGATTAAAGGACCTATTTTGAAATGCTTCTTGAACTTATTTGACTGTAGACTGATTATTATTTATCTTTCATCAGATACAGTACACAAGTCAGCCTTGATTCAATTAGATTGGGAAATGTGGACTTGTGAATCGAGGAAAACCCAATTTAATTCAAGATATTTCAAAATTTAGTTAAAAAAATAAATAATTCCCCAAATGGGAAGAATTGAAATGCTTGCAGCTGTTCCATTTTTTAGTGGAATCAGAATAAAACTGCAGGAATGATAGATGGCCTTTTAGAATAAATTTACCCTGCCAAGCTTCAACTGGCTTTTACCACAATAATTTTTTTGAAATGTTCCCCCTGTGCCTCTTTTAAAGCAGAGGAAATAGAAAAGGTCAGCACAGCCACAAGTTATAGATATAAAAAAATGTTTTAAAGTCAGATCTTACTTTTCTATTTGTTTTTCAGAAAATCAAAAATGGTATCAGACAGAAAAATGACGGTTGCCTTGCCCTTCCCTGATAGGGTGTAACATGATTGCCTCTGATCCTTGGATTTTCTGTTGTAGGTGCCAGAAAGATTGATGTAGCTTATTGTTAAATCTGTTACTTCTTGGGAAGGGCCACCATTTATTAATTTTGCTGTAGTGCCTATCCAGACATGTCACTTTGGCAAAACCCGGCCTCTTCTGTAATTGTCATTCAGAAGAATAACTATTGATTTGCTATAGTGCCTTACTGTCTATTCACTCAATAATATGGCATGCTAAGAATACTGGAAGAGCTAGCTAGCAAGCTTTGCATCTGGTAGAGGTGGCCTACTATTCAGTGAAGGACTCTGATTATGCTTTGTTGGCAGCAAGTAGTTACCAGAACAATAGATGAAAGATAATATAGTGGGATATTATTCCTTACATTGATATTTATATTGTTACCTATCTTAGGATACATGATTCTAGGCAGTGATTATTACTTAGAAACAATAAAAACAATATAACAATATCATAAATAACAAAACAAATAGCTGAGAAAGAACCAACTTATCACAATAATTAATATAACCATACTATGGAGTTCCCACACCTCTGGGAACCCTACTGTGATCTTTAAAAGGCTGTAAAGCCTTTTAAAAGGACAGCAGTGAGTCCATGTTACAGAGGGCAGGCACTTTACAGAAAAGGCTCCTTTCCTGGGCCACACTACATAACACCAAAACGAGAAAGGGAAGGTCTGCAGAACCAGGGGTTCCTAAAACCCAGAAGTACTTGGCCTGGCTAAAATTAAGATGACGACTGCTGCTCCCTACAGTCTCCAACTACTAAGACAGACCATCCACTGAATCACTCAGTTGATAAACAATGGACATATGATATTTATCTTCCATATATTGAAGTTGCCTTAGCCCAAATATAATGCTATAAAATTAAGCAAGCTGGTGAGGAAGGGATTGACACAGAGGAAACTTGTTTCAACATCTTATATCTTTGTACTAAACATTTAGACCAGTACTGTATTAGTTGAAAACTCATTCATTGATATCAGAGACCTTAATGTCCTGAACATACAGAATTTAAACACGAGGTTTGACTCAAAAATGGGTCCTGATCTGGATGTTCTTGAGCTAGCATTGAGAGTGATTGGAGCTAATATAAACTCCCAACTGCAATAACAGAATCAGCTTGGAAGTAAAATATTTGAATATATAAAAGAGAGCAAGTTGAGTAATTGGCCATGGAAATGTAGTTGAGAGCTAAGAAAATATATGAAGCCCCAGAGCAGTTAGCTATGTTATCCCAAAAGAGTTTTATAAGGCAGTACATCTCATTGGGGAGATACTCCTGGCAATATCAAAGATCTATTACAAATAAAACAGCAACTTTATATGTTACTGGTAACAACTTTAGAAACTGTAGAAAATACTCTGTGTAAATCTCTGTAGAAAAGGTATTGAATCCACAATGCATTTCAAAAAGCTGCAAAGTACTTCAAAGCCACCTGATTCACTGTTTGACACAAACACTCCTTTTGATGCATAATTCTACTCATTCAATAGAATAATTCAATCAAAGTATTGACAAATCTAAGGTGCACTTGTTTTCCTTATTTGCACTGAATTGCATATATTGCATATATTGAAAAATGTAAGAGGGGCCCAGGATGATTTTTGGTTTGTTTTCTTGCAGATATTCATTACCAATTCTTCTCCGTAAGGAAATGAATTTGCTCCCGATTTATGTTCTAATGGCTTTCCCTGTCGGTGTTGATGGTAGTCGTCTTGCAGGGGTCTTTGGTTGGACTGTTTATTGTTAGCTTGTTTGGCAGTTTCTTGATTGGGGTATTGTTTACTTCTTGATTGTTGGTCTGATGTTAATCTTGATGTTAATCTATGCTCATCTGGGTGTTGATTGCTGGTGTGAAGGTATTTTGGTCTTTTCATCCTGGGCATCCTAGGCAGTAATATGTCCTGGGCTGGCCTTTCTCCATATAGGCAACTTTTATTATTATAAATGTATGTTCTCTCTCATGAGTAGGGCTGTGAAAAGTAGCAGTGTCATCTATTCCTCATCATTATTTCTATTTAATTTGAGTTCATAGTTTAACTTCATCTTGTTTTTTATTTCTTATGGTGTAAGGCTCAGATTGAAAGGATGCATGTGTTTGTGTTTATAACACACACACACACACACACACACACACACACACACACACTTCCAATACTCAGAAAGCATGCTATTCCATAAAACATGGTTTTGCACAGTCGAGGAATATGCCAATTTGAGCTAAATATTATTAAATAATAATGAAGCAGTTCCCAAAGTTGGAAGAATTTCAGGACATACTAATGTACTAAGCCATTGCCTGCCAGAGTTGCAGGCTCCAGGGACTCATATGGAAAATAGTTCCATATATTGCTCTAAAATACAATTTCAGTAACCTCTCTCTTTGCCTTTTACAAAGAAACTAAAGCCTCACTTTCTCCTGGAAACCATGTACATGCGTGCAGATGCACGCACATGCCTGCCTATTATTTTCCATAGCTAATGACATCTTATTCAGTTTTCTTCATATACAGGATATTGTTGGCATCTATCTGGAATACAGAACTCAAGCAGGCTAATAAACGGGCAATTGTACTTTTATAATACAGAATGCATAGAATATTATACAAGCACAATTGCTCATTTAACTAGGAGCTTAGATATGACTGTTGTGCCTCAGAAGTAGCCTATTTTTAAATTAAAGAAAATCAGGTGGATCGAGGATAAAGCTGGACACGAAGAATACTATTTTAATATTGCTTTATTATTTCAAATCTTGGTAGTGGTTTTCAGAAGAGCAGTACAGAAATGCTTTAAACAGGTATGGTTTTATTGGCAGTGGACTATAAACTATGATACTCAGCAGAGATCACCCTTCTCTAGCTGGTGGATGATATTATGGGTTGAAGATCTCTGATTAGATATTGCCGATACCAGAAAGCTTCCTAATTATCCAATTTCCTCCTAATAAACAGCCCTCTGTATAAAGTAATAAGTTGCAATTTTTAAAATTTGAATTAATTATTAACAAACAAAACAACATCATTTTAACCTTTGTTCAAATTAGGACACTGTGAAAACCAAAGTCTTGGTTATTTAGATAACCAAAGATATTTTGCAATAGTGGAAAGATTTTGCATTTCAGGTAAAATATTGTCTGGCTGAAGAACAAATACAGTTTGGGTTTGTTGGTTTGTTTTTTTAAATCTCTCCTGTGGAGCATTTTTAGAAATAAACAATATTCAATGCACTCTAAACACTTTGAGCTACGGCCCAGTTGGAGGACAATGCTTTTCTACTTTAGGTTATGCATTTTGCATTGCTTTGCATTGAAATTGCCTCTTGGGCAACATCCATGCATAACTTTCATTGCCTAATTCATGGGGAAAGTGGTGAAATAAACTTTTCTATTTCCTAGTGGAAATTTTCAATTACTAAAATGTGCATATTAACACTTAAAGGAAAAATGTGTATTTTCTGTCAATTTCTAGTAAAAATTGATTTTAAATTTAAATAACAAATGCCTTGTGGCAAAAATGTTATGACATTTGTTTATATGAAACATTTTAACCCTATTTTTTAGCCAAAAAGCCTCCCAGAGCAGCTTGCAAAACAGTTTTTTTAAAAATTGTTTGTGTGTCTCTCTAAAGCTTCTGTTATTGTTATTGCTATCATCATTGTCATCTATTATTCAGTACAGATTTTTGCAAGTTTTGTCAGATAGGGATTTTATCCTTCTAGAGTCATTCCCCATACAAAATAATTTTCCATTCAAAATATGAAAATATAGCTCTGTATGCAGCTGAAACTGGAGATATTTAGGAAAAAATGAAAAAAAGTTATAAAGATCTTAGCAGATCTCTGTTGCATTTGGACAATAAAGTGGAGATTCCCAAAAGTACTTTAGACAATTCTAGACAAGAAGAAACTTATTACACAGACCTTTGCAATAGGCAATATAATGTGTGAAACTTAGCTATTCCTTTGGGTTCAAGTCTTTAGATGATGCATGTGTGTGTGTGTGTGTGTGTGTGTGTATGTGTGTGTGTGTGTGTGTGTGTGCGCGCGCATACAGGGAGCTATCACAAATAGTGCGTAGTGCAAAATCAATGGGACTGAAGTATGTCATGCCACTTCCTGTGAAAAATGTAATAACAAATGAAAAAAGTGGGACTGCAAGCTGTTACTGAGAAAAAATATTGTTTTAATGGACACTGGAAATATAAGAGGTTGGATAAAAGACATCAGCTAGGCTTGGCTAATGTAGTAGTATTGCAACAAGATTGTTCTGCTAGTAAGCACAGTAATCAGATGGCAGATATTGGGAGCCAAAGCAACAGTCATTTCCTTCTGCAAGAGGACAAAGCCATATAAAGCATGAAATCCATTTTGATTTAAACTGGCCTGATCTTTTTGGGCAAACTCCTTTAGAAGCTTATCTTACTCCCTAGTTTTGTGTGATCAACTACCCTCCTCAACCCAAAAAAATATGTGGCACCTGGAATACGGGAACTGGCAATGTACCATCTTGTCCTTTTACTGGGACAATAAAATATACTAGGCTGGAGTATCTTTGTATAAGCTCCTTGATGAAAACTGTTATGTGAAGCAGAATTATTGTCAAAACAAGCCAACAGAACAAAACAAATAACCAACAGTCAGATGAAGCACTTTTAATGGCAATGAGAACTTTGGAAGACTAATGTGACAGATCAGAGAGAGAAATACATATGTACCTTCAGATTATTTTTCAAAACAAGATGGCTGTTTTTGTCAATATTCAGGAGGAAAGTGAAATCAATATTTATGTTCATAATTAAATTATGAATATAAACATTTTTTCTTGAATTTAGGCTATAGAATCCTGGTTTTCCTATATATGGAGGAAATTATATATTTTATATTTTACATGAAGATATATTTATATCTTCTAAAATTCAGAGTTAATGATGAATAGAGAAGTAATATGACTTTAATGATTTTTTTCTATAGTCTATATTGATTATTGCATTTTCAACTAAGTAAATGCATTAGTCTTTCTGTGTAAATTTATTTACTTGCCTACATTATTTTTACTTTGCTCAGAAAAGATTATACATAAGAATTTGGAATTCAGAAAAGGCACGGTTGCTTAATTGGGAAAATTTCTTACAATTTTACAATCTAATTATGTTATGTCTTGACATACTGCTTTTCTAAGCAAACATAGTAGATGTTATTCAATAAATATTATTAATAAGCTGTAGTGTGAGAAGAAATATATTACTTCCCTTTAAAATACAAAATATTATGTTAACTAGAATCTAATATATTTTGAGGATAACTTTTATGTGACTTGTAAATATTGGCTTTCTCAGGAACTGCTTATAAAGTTTACATTAAACTTATCTCATTCTCTGAGATCTTATTACAAGTTGAATGCAATGCAAAACTAATTCAATAAAATGGATGAAACAATAAAAAAGCAATTTAATCAAAAATTACTTAACCACACCTCAGCATACAACATCTTGGAAACTCATATATTAGATGCATAGTGGGACACTGATACAGTCTGTTCTTAAACGTTCAGATCTTT
Source organism: Aparallactus werneri (assembly GCA_032468035.1). NCBI lineage: Eukaryota > Metazoa > Chordata > Lepidosauria > Squamata > Lamprophiidae > Aparallactus > Aparallactus werneri. Next base: position 57,775 of record JANHFQ010001845.1, read on the forward strand.
TTAATTGTGCAGT
>JANHFQ010001847.1:11168-22129 GCA_032468035.1 Aparallactus werneri
CTTTTAAGATTTTGAATAGTTCAGCTGGAATACTGTCACCTCCACTAGCTTTGTTGTTGCTTAGACTTCCTAAGGCCTGTTGTACAGCAATTTATTATCAGTCTTTCAACAGGAGCTACAGGAACCTGTCTGAAACAAATAATTTAATAACCTCTGGCTCACCTTCGTCATTGTTGTGTCAGCATGGAAAAAGAATAGAAAAGAAAGAAAAATGCACAGAAAAATAGCAAGAATTGAAATGTAATTCATGCCTTTAATGAAGTGAAAGATACAAATGACCAGTGCAAACCTGTTGTTCAACTAGTGGATATGCCTCAACCTTTCCCAATAGGATTGAGAGAGGATCACTGAAATGACTTAAATATACTTTCCTGAAAATGAAATGAAATATTTAATTCATTCCATTGTGGATTTCAGTTGCTGGTTCTTCTGCTCCATGCATTCTGTGATCCTGTAAGGATTTATTTTTTTTAAAGGTTCTGATTTTTTAAAGTTGTGATTCTTTCAGGTGGAGTGAATACATCACATACATGTGGGAAACTGTTTAGTGCTATTGGAAGGAAAATAGGGGATTGGGGCATTACAGATATCAAAGGTGTTCATATACAGCAAAGGGAGAGGAATGACAGAGACATGGGTATCAATTGCAGAAGTTATATAGTAATGATTAGTAATGTTTGAGGTGCAATCTCTTGATTCTCCAGCTACTTTTGTGAATTTGATTAAAACCCCCAAAATAAAATATTAAAAATCATATTAATGTGTATAAGATTGCATTTATTTTATGAGAGCAGTGTATGCAAGATGGAATGTTCTTATGAAATTGCTTTTTTGTAACGCCTAAATGTCTTCATGTAGTTTGAAAGATGTAGCCCCATACTAGAGATGTAATTTTGTCTCACATCACCCTATGTGGAGATTAAATATTAGCGATTTCAATGTATTCTATTGTCCAATAAGATAGTATAGAGGGCAGTCATTGATATAGGAGTGGCTATGATCATTTCTTTATTCAATTAAAATAACTTAGATAGAATACTTTGTCCAGGTTTCAAGTTAATATAAAATTCTATCAGAGCATAAAGCAAGGGATAAATACTGTGTCTTCTTTGTATGGTTTCTCCAATACTGGTAGAACAGCTTTGTCACAGACACATTTTGTTCCTGTGTTTTTCATAGAAGAGCCATTTTACTTATTTATTACATACTATATTGTATTTCTAAGTCATTCCAAATTCTCTCAATGGATTAAATATTAAAACATTAAAACTTTTAAAAGTATTTCCCTTAAAGAAGAAAAATGATGAATCAATAAAATGCAATGACTAGATAGAAACAGAACAGTTACTATTCCATTTTATAGCATACTAGCTGATTACCTGGCTTTGCCTGGGTGTATTTGGGATTGATGCTCTATATGCCTCCTCCGTTGCCACTGCCCCCCCCCATCACAACCTCGTCCTGCTGCATCCCCTATCGCTGCTCCCCCATCACAACCTTATCCTGTTGCTTCCTCCCCCATTGCTGCTTTCCCCAGTCACAACCTCATCCCTCTGCTGCTTCCCCCATTGCCACTTGCCCCCAGCTGGTCCAACCTCATCCCGCTGCCTGTTCTGTCACCGCTCATCCCCAGGTTGTCCCCAGGTCAATCCACCACCTCCGCCATTGCCTCCTCCTGAAACTGCTGCCTCCATTTCAAAAAACCGCTGCCCTGTTCTGCACATGCACCACACGCAGCATCACGCTGCTCTCTGGCGCCCCTTGTGGACCACAGTGAAGACGCCAGCAGTATTGGGACTGTGAAGCAATTGGCACTTCGGCAGTCTTTTTAGGGGGCAAAGACCCCCCAATGGTGTCTCAGATCTCCACAGTGTTTGTTGCCGGTAGGTAAGCTATCTGTGTGGCAAGTTTGGTTGAGATTGGTGCAGGCGTGGAAGAGTGTATATGGCACTTACATATATAGATATAGAAGATTTTGTATTTGTCAGAGTTACTACTAATGAATCCCATAGCTCTTTAACTGTGGAAGCCTAAATATAGGATTAAATTACTTTAGTGATTAACACATGAATTTCGCCTTGAGTCTTGTTTCTGTTTCATAGGAAATTAGTTGTTTATGCAAATTGTGAAAGATAGATAAATATTTTATTCTGTGGCAAATATTACTTTTCTTCTGTGTAGGTTTTAACACTTGCCAGATTTTGTCTTATTTGTTCATATTTGTTACAGTTTATCATGCTGACCTATATCTTCATGTTGGCCTGGCTGGGAGTTACAGCCTTCACCTCTCTGCCCGTTTACATGTATTTCAACCTGTGGACCATTTGTAAAAACACCACTCTTGTGGAAGGAGCAAATTTCTGCTTGGATCTCCGTCAGTTTGGTAAACAATTAAAATATTTATTAATTTCATCAGTAAAATGCTAATTAAAAAGCACAATTCACTGTTTGAAATCTTGGATGTATAGAAGTATTATTCCAAATCTATCATTCTCCTTTGGAGTAAATTTCTGCAGCAATGTAAGTCTTTATTAGCAGCAGGCTTTTGACTTTTCTCTCTTTATTTTGATCCTGGTTTTAAACTAATAATATTATTTTACTGAATATAAAATTGGATGGATCTCAGTGGTGGGATTCAAAAAATTTTACTACTAGTTCTGTGCGTGTGACTTGGTGGGCATGGCTGGATGGTCATATGACTGAGTGGGCATGGGTGTGGCCAACTTGATGTCGCTCATGGCAAGGTGGGGTGCTGCAAGTGGGCTGATGCTGCAGAGACAGGGCGATTTGGTGCTCTCTAGAACCAATATGCATTTTACAAGCCTTTGTAGTATCCTGCAGTCATGTAACTGTGATTTATCACATTTTTGCCACAAACTGGCATTCACTGCCGGCTTTGAGCAAAATTGCCCTATATTGAACAGTGGGTTTGCTTAACCAACCACTGCCAAAAAAAATATCATAAAAGCAGACATGGTGATCTGCTTTATAATTGTCCCAACTTAGGACATAATCATTAGGCCTTTTTATGGTCATAAGTAGAGGATTACCTATAACTCTTTTTTAAAAACCACTTGAAGAGGTAGAAAAGTTACTACAATTAATTGTAAAGCACTTGTAAAAGAGAAGAAACTCTTGCAGGAGAAGGGCAGGAGAAGAAATAACAGACAGAAGCTTATACTATACTAAATATATACTTATACTAAAACACTGGGAGTTTTTAAGAAGAGATTGGATAACCACTTGTCTGAAGTGGTTGGACTAGAAGACCTCCAAGGTCCCTTCCAACTCTTGTATTCTATTCTACTCTATTCCACATACCTTCCAAAGTCCCTTCCCACCCCCCTCTTGGGCTGACAAAATAAAAGCCCATCTAAAGAATGTGACTGCCTACTGAACCTGCCCGGCTCATGCTGGCAAAAGGAGGCTAGGGGAAAAAAAGAGAAGGGTCGATAGAAATGCCCCATTTTCTGCCTCCATTTTGCTGTCTGTGCCTTGCTGGATCGCAATGGGGAGGTGGGGGGGAAGGAAAAAAAACCACTCGGTCCGTATCGTATGTACTCACCAGCACAATGAAGAATCTCTCTCTTTCAGCTCGCCTGTTAGTGCATTGGGAGCTTGAGGAGTAGATTGAGTGCCTGGACTTGCTGCTGCACTGCTCCATGCCTGGCTCTGGAGGCAGTGTCCAATTTTCTTCAACACTTGTGCGAGGAAGCCAGGGAGCTTAGCGGCAGCAGCATATTACCATTTGCATGCCTTAACCGTTGGTGTTTGAAAATGCATGGCTGGGGTGGAGGAGTGGTCCTCCTTAACAAGCTCCAAAACTGTTCCAGCCTCCAAGCCTGGGTTCCTCATGAGCGCTGGAAGTAACCAGTCAGCCTGTGCTCCCTTCTAACTCCAGGCACCAGCCCAATTACCCCAACACCCCATGCGCATGGGTTAAAAAAAATTTCACAGGGAGGCACACTAAAGCCACCAGCGGGCTTGTTAAGGCATGCAAATAGCAATATGCTGCTGTGGGCTGCCACTAAGCTCCCTGGCTTCCTCGCACAAGCGTGGAAGAAAATTGGATGCTGCAGCCTGAGCCAGGCATGGAGCAGTGCAGCAGCAAGTCCAGGTGGTCAATCTACTCCTCAAGCTCCCAATGCCAAAACTGGTGAGCTGGAAGGGAAATTCTTCATCATGCTGGTGAGTATGTATGATACGACTCAGGCTTTTTTCCTTTCCTTCCCACCACCTCCCCATCATGATCCAGTGCAGCGCAGACAGCCGAATGGAAGTGGAAAATAGGGCATTTCCATATACTGGTTTTCAGGCCATTTTCCAGCCATTTGTGGGCTGTTTTCAAGCCCCGAAAATGGCTGAAGCTGCAGCTTCTTAGCTGGTGTGAGCAGCCTCCAGCTGCTGCTCTTTCCTGGCCAGAACTGAGCCAGCAGCAGTGGCTGGAGGCTGCTCATGCCAGCAAAGAGCGGTGGCTGTGCTGGAGGCTTCTCGCACTGAAAAGAAGAAATGGCAGCTGCAGGCATCTCGTGACAAGGGAGGTGAGATGCAGGCTAGCGGGGAGCCCATCAGTGATGGCTCAGCCCTGGCTTGCCTTCCCCTCTGCCACCAGCTGTGGGAGGAAGGTAAGGTCACGGGATGAAGAAAGAGGCAGGGTCGTGGGGGAGGAAACAAGGAGATTGAGTAAGGGCTGGGGCTGGGGCCTCTGAAGGAGAGAGAAAATGGCAATGTGTTGTGAAGGATGAGTGGGCAGTATGCAGGAGGAGGCCCTGGAAAGGCCAGAGCCAGGACCAGCATGTCCCCCGACGTGGCCGAGGTGAATGGTGAACAGGCGGAGGCTCCGGGGCAAGGCCGGAGCTGGGGAATGGCATGTCACCTGACTTGGCCAAGGCAAATGGTGAGTGGGCAGAGGCTCTGGGACAAGGTTGGAGTGAGGGAATGGCATGTCCCTGGGCCCTGACCCGAGGCGAGGGGTGATCGGGCAACATTTTTATCTTTGGTGAGCAGAGCAGGCAAGGTGTGGAGATTAGCTAGGCCATGTGGCGAAGGCAAGATATATAGGGCGGGATCAGATGGTGGTATGATTTTCCTACTGGTTCTATGAACCAGTAGGAAAATTGCTGATGCTTCGCTGATGTGTGCTTCGCCTGCATGTTGTACTGCTCAAGAACCGCCCTCTATGTCAGTGCTGGTGAGGTGAGCTGGTTTTTAGCTCAGCTGAGACATGGCAATCCGCTCTGCCATGCGAATCAGCTGAGCTAAACAAGGGAATATAGGAGAGGAAATGGCGGAGTGGGTAGGTGGGGCCAGCCAGAGATGGTATTTGCCAGTTCTCCGAACTACTCAAAATTTCTGCTATTGGTATGCCAGAACCGGTCAGAACTGGCTGAATACCACCTCTGATGGATCTGTTTAGTTTTGTTCTTTAGAGAAGTTGCCTGTCCTTATCAACTCTTTTCTATCCTTATCATCTATATAGGTAAGAGCACTTTTAACTGGTGCACACTGTAATGGATTGATCTCTAGAATTTATTGAATACCATTTTTCTCCCATATGTGATAAAAAGAAAAAATATTTCTAACTGAGGAGTCCTTGTTGCTATCAACCAAATTCCGGAAGCAGCGAATATTCCTCATACCTTTTTCTGTCAACATTTGATTTAAAAAATGATTTACCAAATTTATATAGGTTTACATGTCATAAATATGACTCTGAATTCTTATTTTTATTGGGTTTCTTTAAAATCTTAAACTATTTTTAATTTTGATAATTCTGCATTTTGGTCTATTTATACTTAAAATTGCTTTTATTATTATTCAATTTAATTTAATTCATTTTCTTGTTTAAAAAATATTTAACTTTACAATGTGGCAGCCAAAAATGTTATGAAGGAATATATAATTGACCTTTTCATGATCATAATATGTTAAACTTGTGAAAGCAGAAAACAGTGATATTTTTGTACAAAAAATTGCAATAAGTCACAACCACCTGATTCCTTTAAAAAGGTTATTCTTTAAATTGTTTTTAAAATCATGTTAATAATTAATTGGCTGTTCTTATGCATAAAGCTATGTTTAAGTGTATTAATTGTAATTTCATTAATGAATGCATGTTAAATATGCACCAAAAGTCACTGACTATTTCATCTGTTCCAGGAATTGTTACAATTGGAGAGGAAAAAAAGATTTGTACAGCATCTGAAAATTTCCTTAGGATGTGTGAATCTACTGAGGTGAACAAAACTATGAAAATTTTGTCATTATATAAAGACATAACTAACACTCTTCCGATTCCTTAATATTTGACAGCAAAAATTTAGATAGTTAATCCTGATGATTATGTTTGTTATAAGTCCTTTTCAACCAATGAAGATGTTGATCAAAATGGTCATAAAGTCCTTAATACCATTATATTTTTGATTAAACAAATTACTGAATGGTTAATACACAAAGTGATATTTTTATAATAATATGAGGAAAGAGCATTTTATGGATGATTTACACATTAATTAAGGGCTTACTGTTGTTCATTTTCAATTGAAAACTCAGTGGGCAACGTGCCACTATCTTTTAGTCAAACACTTCCCATTTCTTAGTATAGAAAATGATAAAATATATCAACCTGAGCTTTCATTGTAGCAGCATCTCATCAGTTTCTTTAGCCATAGGTCCAGTTCAGACATAATTATCTTTCATTTCCAAGACATGATTGGGAAGATTAAAATTATATTGCTGTATATACCCCATATCATCTGCTCCAGTTAAACCATATATTAGCTTTTCATATTTTTTTTACTTAAGAAGAGAAGAGACGAAATAACATTTTGACTAGATTGTACTTTTGATTAGTTGTACTGGTTTATCCAGTACAGACATAGCTGTCTTTCTCTTCTTCAGATAAATGTAGTTGTGCTTCCATCTGGGGAAAAGAAAGAACAAGAGAGACAGCAGGAAAATATTGAAGAAAAAGTGCAATCCCTGTTTACTTACTAAAGTATGCTTTGTTATTGCATTGATAGCTTGGCTATCAATGAAACTAAGACAGATTTTCCAATTTTTAAAGGCACTGTAAAGAAAATAATGAATAATAGTAATGAATTCAAAAAATTGATGTATTTCAAAACTGTAACAATATGACTATTTGTGTGTGCACTGTGATATTTGCATAAAATGGTGTTCTTAGTTTGTAATTTTTTCTTCCTTTTGTAGCTGAACATGACATTCCATTTGTTTATTGTGGCCCTTGCTGGGGCTGGAGCAGCTGTCATTGCTATGGTAAGATTTAGACAACTTTGCCTTTATAATAAACTATAATCTATGTCCTCAAGGTCTTATAACATTAAAGTTAATCACAGGGACTTTGAGGTTCCATCAGGTAAAAATATGTGAAAATACATGTCAAACGAGATAGGGAATATAAACTATGATTAGCCCAATAACCTTTAGTAAACATTGTGATTAAATGAGTATTGGAGTTCAAATCCCTTTAGTCCAAATAATAATAACAACCTATTCAGTTATCCTACAACTCATTGATGATTGTTTGGAATGCAGTTTTAAGCACTCAAAAAGTTATATACACAAAATCAAATATGTAAAATCATTTCAGTAATAATTTTAGCATCTAATAATCATTTGATCTGGCAAAACTTAAACTTTTTAAAAAACTTTAATTATTTCTTCTTGGCTCTTTTGAAATAGGCAACAAATATTTACTAATTTCAACAGTTGTCTAGTTCAGATTTGAGTGTTTTATGGACCTCATGTATGCCCAAAACAAACTGATATCACAACACCAAAATTGAATTGTAAAATTACCAACTTTGGCTAACAAAAACTTTTCTTCGTATTTTTAGCAAAATCAAGAGTGAGAGTGGCTGTCTTAAACCTTGCGAGACATAATATGTTCCTTTCAATCCTTAAACCACTTCCCAAATCTTCCTAATACTCCCCCATAGAGCTAATATTTTTGGGTTTTGAATTGCTAATATTTGGGGGTACACTCCATGCACAATGACTACCAAAGTTGGTGGTTGTTATTATTATATTTTTCAGAGTAGAACAAGGATTGATTCTTTAAATCATTAATTTTTAAGAATGCCTTGTAAATGATTTTGTTCACTATAATACATTTAATTATTTTATAATTTTGTAACTCTTTTACTTTTGGCTGTATAAAAACAATTCTGCTAAAACAGCTATAGTCAGAATGTTTACACTAATAAAATTTCACACCTAAGATAAAATTTTCAGTGCTTCATATAGTAAACACAGTATACAACTTTCATATCATAGAAAGTTCTTTGGCACATAGAGATATTGCAGATTTTCAAATGATTATGAAGAGAAAAGAATTGCCAATAAGAGTAACTTTCAAACTCTACATTAAAACAATGTTACTGTATTTGAATGATGCTAGTAACAGGTACAAAATGAGACCATCAGTGTAAGCCCTATGATAAAGATGTACAACCAGGTATGGGTTAAAAATTCTGTTTGAGTTTTGAATTACAGTCCTTGAAATTACACCTGTTTTTTCAGGTTTTTATACTAAAAGCATCAAATGCAGTAGCTTTTATTTTGAAAAGGCACCTGGACTGGCAAGGTAACAGCCCTCTCTCAACAGAGGGGGAGGAATAAGACACCACCTTTCCCCAATTTGCAATGCAGTCCTTTTGGCTATTCCAAAAAAAGATTCCACACCTCTGATTCAGGTAACTCTGAGGTCACAGATAAACCCCAAGTAACCACAATGGCTCTCAGAGAATTTTAAGACTAGTTGAATGCAAAGAAAACAAAATATTTACATTTCCACTCCCTACCTCCATACATACTATTCTGTCACAATGTATCATTTCACCTCTCACCAACTAATCTTAACTGTCAATAACTGTCCTTCCATCTCCCAATGCAACTGATGAAACTTCCAGAGTAAGACACAAAATATCTTGTACTTCCTCAAAAATTAGTCAAGTTGCCTTTTCGAAATAAAAAATGCTTTTTATACAGCTATGACCTGGATAACTGAGAATCTTCATAGCTACTAAGAGCAATTGTACAAAAGTTCCTGAATATTGATTTTTGTTCAGTGGACCATAAAATCCTTGAGCCAGCTCTCATGCTGTATATGACATTTGTAAGAAAAATAACGGAATACACTCAGAGGCCTTCTGGCCAATTATTTGGAAAGCTTCACCCTCTATCTCAGAGAGATTGTCTCTTTGTAAGAGCTCTGTTTCTGACAACATTGTCCCAAGAGTACCAATGTGTTTTCTGACATCTCCATTTCCACGCCTGTTTAGTTCCACTGCATCCTGACTTCCAAGAATTGGGCCTGGCATGGAGATAAAGGAATCCTTTTAAATTGGCTGTTCCTTAAAGCTTCTTTTAATCCCCATAGAAGACTGGGATTCCTATCGGAGAAATAAAGGAATATTTTTTTACCCATCAAATCCCCCTTTCCGACCAAAATCTGAAGTCACTTGGCCACAAGTCTTCTGATACCCATTTTCTAAAAGTTGTTCTTGAAATACCCCTGCTGTACAGCATGAAGGTGCTTTTGCTGGACAAGCAGTAGCTCCTTATATAACAAATGTATATTTTCAGCATTGAAGTAAGTGTGGAAGCTAGGTACGTAGGAACTTAAAAAAAATAAAGTTATTAAAGTTAATGTTAAGAAAGAACAAAAGTTGGGTTAGTTTGAAGGAAAGGCAAAAAGTGTAGTGTAATAATTATGCACTGATGTGGACAGAATGATCAGAAACAGTCCTGTGAAAGTAAACACACACACACACACACACACACACACACAAACACTCTAGCACTTCAATACTTAGCAAAATTATTGGGGTTTGTTTTCATAGTCAATAGGAATAAATAATAAAGTGAGTAAATGAGCTGGACCATAGCCAAAAGGCTAAATAATTATTGAACAAGTAAAAAAAATAGAAATATGTATGAACATATTTCCAACATGCCAAAAACCATAGAACAGAGAAAAGGAATAATTGCAAAGTTAAGAATAGTAAGTAAATTAGTATTTTCGATTTGTATGTTGTTTGCCATGACTTATTTTTAGAATGCAACTGTTTTTTTTAAATCCGGATTATTTTAGTAAAGAGCTTTTAAAGTACACACATTCTAAAATTATTTAAATGAGTATGATAAAATGTAATGTTAATTAATGTAATTAAAACCACGAGCTTTCTTCCCTCCTTCCCTCCCTCCCCCTTCCTTCTTTCCTTCCTTTCTTCCTTCCTTCCTTCCTTCCTTCCTTCTTTCTTAGGTCCACTATCTTATGGTTCTGTCTGCTAATTGGGCCTATGTGAAAGATGCTTGCAGAATGCAGAAGTATGAGGATATTAAATCAAAGGAAGAGCAAGAATTACATGATATTCATTCTACCCGCTCCAAAGAGCGGCTTAATGCTTACACATAAGGGAAACCTTGTTTTACTTTCTAACCATTATTTGCTTTGTTGTTTAATTAAAGGCCATCCATCTTTCCATTTTTAAAATCAAAATGAAAAAGTGCTTCTCACAAAACATAGTAGGGTGACTTGTACATTGCCCCTATATAATTCTTGGTTGTCCAGCACTTGGTTTCTTAATTAGTTAATAGCATATGTGATCAGTTTCTACTACAAAGCTCCTGAAACAGCCTTTTCTGCATCCTAAAATGATTTTCTGTTAGATCCAGAATACTAACTATTGTCAAATACAGAGATGTGTTTTTTTAAAAACCACTTCATATGTATTATGCTAAACACTTTCTTTCTTATATGTTTTTGAAAAAGAACAAATGGCTTTTTATACTTTTCAGTTTGGATTTTAGTAAGTACTTTAACTACAGGTATACTTTTAAGGGACCACTCGTACACCATGTACAATTTTTTGAGGAGGCACACTGCTGACATTCCTTCAGATTTGGAAATCTTGCCAGATGGACCAGTGAGCATC